>CAUJNA010001112.1:3282500-3360747 GCA_963377175.1 Effrenium voratum
TAAAGCCCCATCGGCTTGCCAGGTGGAAGGCGGCGACAGGGGACTGTGGACAGGTTAACAGAGGACAGTGAAATGATGTTCTGGGCCAGCGCAGCTTCTGGGGTCCATGAAAAAATCTCAGTGATGTTGGAGATTTGCCGCTGGTACATTTGTGGGTCACCTTCTACTTCAAAGTTATGGTCCAAGGAGATCTGCGCATCCACATCCTTTGCATGCAATGTCTCTGGAAGGTCCTCTGCGCACTGGTGGTAGAGTTCCAAGAAAAACATATCCACCAGGTTCGCCTGCAGCTGGGGCCTCGATGGCATTCCTACACTGTCATTGATGTTGCGGCGCATGTTCACAACGCCCTGCAGCTTTTTCGCCATGGTCTTGTTCCCCACACCCAGAAGCCCGCACAAGGCTGTGAAGCAAACTCGCTGGCCAGCGAAGAACCAATTCGTACGGTGGGCTGCCTCCACACCAACATGGTCATCTGCACTGCCCTCCCATTGGGCATTTAAGAAATGGTGCTGGGACTCGGGAGGCATGGCGTGCCACAGCTGGCAAATCCCCAAGACTTGCCGCCAGTTGAACAAACTGTGGCACATGCTTTTGCATCCACACTTCGAAGCCTGCAACGAGTCAACCTGTCAGGGTCCAGAGCTTGCTTCGTGTACTCATTCACCTCAGCTCCTTCTGCCTTTACAAGTCCAAGCATTGGCTCATCCAATGACACACTATGCCAGACTAGCTGGCGGGTGCCAGCTGACAGAGGTGCCTCTACAGGCGCCACAAGGTCGGAGCAGAGTGGCTTTTTCCACGAAGACAGCCGTGCCCGCTTTCCACCAGTGACAGTGGACACGGGACCATCAGTGACAGTGGGCAGATCTGAAACGGCTGGCCTCTTCCAGTGCTGGACACCCGAATTGCCATTGCCCTTCTCACCTGTCAGAGGTGGAGTTTTCCGGCCAAAATACCTACAGGCAAGAACTGCAATGCCCGGCCACCTTCAGCCGCCGGCCGAGGAAATGACAAAAGTCATTTACTGAGCTGGCCCCTGACATCCCCCCACCCGCCGGCGAAATACATGACGTTGTAAACAAGTGACTTTTAGGCTTGGAATTTAAAGCCCCCACAGCAAAGCAGCCGGCCGCGCCTGAAGTCATTTGAAGTTGGAGCGCTGGCTTATACCAGTCAGGTAGGGGCCTGAGACAAGGGCAAACGAAATGTGCAGCCGGCGGCAAAACAGAAAATGACTTGTGAAACGGCTGGCTGCACATTTCAATTCTCCTTGTTGCCGGCCCCCTGGTGGGTCATAGCAGCCGGCGATGCAAACTCAAATGGTGTCTGAGGCGGCTGGTGCCTGGCACAGTGAGGCAGCAAAATGCCGGATGTTGGGCAGGGACATTGATAGCTAAAATCAAGCATCATGTTCATTAATTAACCCAATGCCAAACCTACATAAGCTGAGAAGGTGGAGACTGCTATTGCTGCCAGGGTCAAGTCCTGCTGGCACCAGAGCCTGGCCTCTTGTGGTGGCTGGTCGCGAGGCAACAAATCAAAATGAGCCTGATTTCTTCGCGTTGGACTTATCGTTGAAATGGGAAGCTCGCCCTCGCACCAACACTCTCCTGTTCATCCCTGCTAATCTACACGGCAAAATGCAAACATAAAACCTTCTCTACGAAACAGCCAGGTGTCCAGCAGGTTCTATGTTTACCTGTGGCTGCGACAGGTTCCGGGCAAGGTGTCATGGTGGAAAACGCACAGTGGAAATTGGACAGTGGACGGTGGGCGGTTGACAGTGGAAAGTGTAAACTGGCAGCACTGTGTAGAGTGGACAGGGAATAATGGACAGTGCACAGTGGACAGCGCACAGTGGACAGTGTGCAGTCGAAAGTCCCGAGCTCATCCTTCTAACTTTATCGGTGAATGGGCTGACAAAGCCAGCGCCGCCAGAATTGCCCCTGCACCCGCATGAAGGCATTCCCAGACAATCCGCGCCTGGAAGGGCGGCATAGGGCCAGCATACCTGAGATGGCTGCACAGGCATGTGAGCGCTGCTCGAAGAATGAATGCATGGCGTGAACCATGAGCAATCATTAAGTGCTTTGAAGCTCCTTTTGACACGATGTTCAAAGCCGTGTCTTGTGAAACTGCTTCAGTCAGAATGCCCAGCGCGTGATCGATCACTGCTGGGCACTCAATTCAAAAAGCTCCCTGTTCTGCTCATCTGCCAAAAAAAGCCACACTGTGCATCAACAGCTTTCAGAGCAAAAGGGCTGGCAAATACTTACTATCAACAACGACTCCCATGCACACATGGACATGGGACAGTGCTAATGAGCCAATCCGTTGCAGCTGGACCGCCTCTCAAACGCTCACATGGCCTACTGGCGTGGGATAAGTTGGAAATCGCCACGGTCCTCTGATGCGTTTGTGAGTGCTTGGCCCCTGCAAGTTTGCTGGTGTGGCGGGCCCGCGCAGTTTGCTGGCGCTCCCTACATTCAAAAAACAACCATGTCAACTGTGCTTAATGTTGATTGCGTTGAGCAGGTATTCGGGGGCAACCCTCGTGAAAGCAGCCCAACTGCAACGCAAACAAAAAACTGAGGTCCAGGCCCGCTTCCAGGCCACCCAGGTAGAGCAAGCCAATGAAGACAGGGGACAGTGGAAAATGCACAAAGACACAGCTGACAAATACATCCAAACTGGGGCCCAACACTGTAAGTGATGGAGTTGGTGTCCGGGGCAGTTGTGTGGGGGGAAGTGTTTGGCCAGAAAGCATACAGTACCTAAAGTTAAAAACTGACACACAGCAACAAACGCTGGCATTGTTTTACGGAACACTATTTTCATCATGCTGCGAGATCGCATACTGTCCCACACAACTTGAAGGAAGCTAGCTTGTTCACATGAACTTTGTGTTCAGCAAGCGCGTCCCATTGCAACAACATTTCTCTGCGGCCAGTGAATGGGTTTCGCTACTGTAGCATTGTGAACTTCCCCCCTCCCTCACTCATTACCATTCCAGTCAGTGCACCTTCCAACCTCCAGTCACTTTTCCCAACAGCACATGCTTTGCAAATGATAGAAGCAAGCCTTGAATCGCGGCTTCCATTCATGGACTAAAAACAAATTGGACAATGTAAAGAAAAAAGCGACTTCCGGAACAGCTTTTTGGAAACACACATCTAATTCATGAGCGCTAGTCGGAGGAGAGGTGCTGCGAGGGAGAGAAAAAGAGAAAAAGGCAAAACAATTTTGCAATTGGCGGAGGAGGCACTGCGCGGAAAGAGCAACACAATGCAATTTACCGAAGGAGGCGTCGGTAAATTGGAGGGCCTGTGAAGAAATTCCTTTCTTAAAGGCGTCGGGGGGGGGGGTTCTGGAAGGGCCGTGTTTGGGGGTAGGAACCGAAAGCAAACCCTGGCCAGGAGGCTCCCATCAAAAGCTTTTAGCGCTCGTCCCCGATTTGGGTCGGCTATGGGCTGGAACAGAAAATCATCTTGAGATGTGGCTGGGGGGCAGTCCTGCGTGTCATGGGTGCTGCGGCTGCTTTCTGCGCAGGGTGGGGCGGAAGCTTTTGTTATATTGAATCTTGTGTTTTGGCGCGGGGAGCCGAACCCAAAACAACCCGCGCCAAAACAACCAGTGTTGCTGGCAGTTCTCTTTTGGTCAGTTTGACTCTTCTTTGTCCACTGTCCCGCTGTCCGGTTTCATTCTTAACTGGCTTCTTGCTTCTGCTTGGCTGGAATTATTAGTGGCAGTCTCTGGTCGGTTCGCACGCAAGCAGTTGCAAATTGTATCTTGGGCAAGTAGCCTTGCAGAGTGGGGAGTGCGCACACACACACATAAAGTGCTTCTGGGCACTTTTTTTTGGCTGTTCCAAGTTTGGGCATGAGAAATGAAAGGGTGGCCTCGAATTTGTGGGATTAGGTGGAGTGATTGACTGCATCAAGATGCGCTGCTGGCGGATACTACTTGAAGACCGGCAAGAAATGCTGGCCCGAAGCACTACCATGTTGGCTTGCTGCGCGGCGCTGCAACACTGTGAGTGAACGATGACGACTGAGGACGAACGTGCAAATTCTTCAGAACTGCTGTCAACTTTGCTTTGCCGCGCAGTGGTGCGCAGCCCCGCTTTCACGCTGGCTCCCTTGCCGCGCTGACGCGCGCCCCCTGTGATTCCTAAGTAACGGGTCGCGCTGCTGTTTACGCGTGTGTGCGACTTACCCAGTCAACGAGCGCGCAGCCTGTGTGATGGCCGGCCAGAGTTAACTGAATATACTCGCAGTGCTGACGCAGACGGGCGCTGTACTTGCCTTTTTCGCTTTTACCAATGCTGCCGGCGAGCATCTAGTGCTCAAGCAAAAGCAGTAAGCCCCTGTGTCATGGTGCTTGCCATTGCCTGGCCTCCTGTCTGCTGCCACTGTCCACTGTTCCAGGTCCACTGTCGGACTGCTCACGGCTGCTGCCATGCCAGACAAAGAGGTCCAAACAGTTGCTGTCGGCAAGAGGTTCTCAATCGTCCATTGTGTGTGGCGGACATACTATGGCATCCTCACTGAAGATGAGCTGAACGAGGTCATGCCTGATCCGAACTCTGTTGATTCTAAGCGAACCTGGGAAACTGCGATGGCAAATGCCAGAATCAAGCTAAGAGAGCTTGCCAAGGGCAGGGAGTGAGTGGGGAAAAATGGTGCATTGCTGGGAGCATGTGGGAATCTTCATTGCAGCAAGCATGTTGTGCCTGGACTCAGAATTGTTTCTTTGAGCAGTTGACGGGTGCTTACCTGCAGGCGAGCGCTGCACTCACTTCTTGGAAGCTCGCTGCCCTCTGTCTTCTGTCGCCTGTCCTCTGTCCATTGTGTCCTCTAGGTTTGCGTTTTTTTGTAGTGGTGTTTATTTTGCCAGCATTGTGGCACACACAGCAAGCTGAAGCTTAAGAACTTGAAATGTCAGAAGGTTACTCCCTCAAGAACGGAAGGTTAGTTCCAAAGAACAGACATTATGTGTGTATGTGTGTCTGCGTGTGTATGACTGTAATTACGTGTGTCTGTGTGTGTGTGTGTCTCTATGCGTGTGTCCGTGTCTGTGCGTCTGTGTGTCTGACTCTGTCTGTGTGTCTGTGTCTGCGTCTCTGTGTGGATGCGCGTGTGCTTGCACGCGCGTGCGTGTGAGCCTGTGGCGGGTGCGCGGGCAGGCGGGCAGGCGGGCGCTCGGGAGTGCGTGGGTGCGTGGGTGTGTCGGTCGTGCGTACGTGCGTGTGCGCGCGTGTGTGCTACACAGGGGTGTTCACGTATGCATGTAGGCATGTGTGTGTGTGCGTGCATGTCCGAGTCCTCTGGATCGGCGTCTACAGCTGCGTCTGTCTTTCTCTGTCTGCCTCCGTCTACGTGGCTTGGGCTGGTCTCGAAATAGCGGGCGTCCAGCGGCCAAACACTCACTTGCCCAGTTTGGACGCAGAATTGCAAGTTGACTACTTGTTTGGCTTTGGCTAAGCGGGAACGACAACAGAAGATAAACAGCGACCTACCCAAATTGCCATCACGACGCCCACCCTGACCCCCCTTTTGTTGCTCAGCGGCAGGTCGTCACCATCTGAGTCCGCCTCTTTCAGGATCTTTTCCACGTCCTCCGAGATGTCGGGCCGTGTCAACTTCGGATTTCACCGGACCGCTCAAAAGAAAACATGGGCGGCTTCCTTTTAGTAGGGTCCTCCAGACTAAGTCCGCTAGGTTGCACAGGGAAGTGGAACCATCAAGTTCGAGACCGAGGCCATGTTTCCCCTAGGGTCGTTTTTGGGCTGGACAAAGTTGGGAGCCCCACCCCGCGTGCCCTCTGCAGCACCCTAATAAAGGTTGGTATCAACTCCGCCTCAAACATAGATCAAGTATCCCCCTGCTCCCGTTGCTGGGAATGCCTCGAGGCTCTCTTCCAGATCAACTCCCTGACACACAGCTATGGGGTTGTCACGTAATTCTAAACCAGGGGTCTCGCAGTCTCTCAGGCCACATGGGTCACTGAAGCGATGAACTCCAAGGAAAGTATCACCTCAAGTTTCTATTTCGGGTCGGCAGGAGGTCCTGGAGTTCTGCTTGGGGGGGGGTCCCACTTGAGTTTGGGTGACATACTGTGGATGGTTACGAAATCCAATTCGCACCACCTAAGAAACCCTGGAATGATGATTCCCGTGCAAATACCAACCAGCAGTGAACTCCCTTGGTTTCAAAGCGGTGCGAAATGGATTTATTGAGGGAACACTCCCTCGTCTGCCAGATTCCACATGTACGGGGCCGAACACATGCTTAAAAGACCAGACTTGCGGCTAGAATACCCACAACACATGTCTGGTCATCCCGACCCTAGCGCAAAAGCATCTATTTGCCCTCTACAAGAAACAGATTTTCCGCAGATGCCACGAATTCCTGACCTGCTGCTTTGACCAGTCAGCCAGTCAGCACTCGCCTGGAAACATCAATCCTTCCCTCAAAGGGCAACAGGGGAAATGTTCAAACTAGGTGAACCTCTGGGGTTCCAACCCCCAAATCCCAATCCAAATTACCAACACGTCACCTCGAGGCTTGGCGATGGCAAAACCAAACTGGAACTACCAAGAGTTTCGTAAAACTCTGGGGAATGAAGGGAAATGAACAGCCATGAAGGGAACACAAAAGGGACATGAAAGGAAATGAAGTGGAAATGGAGGGGGAAAATGGACATGACAGGGACAAGAAGAGGAAATGAAGGGACATGAAGGGGAAATAGAGGGAAATGAGAAGGACATGAATTGGAGACACAAATTGGAAATGAAGAGGATATGAAGGGGGAACATGAAGGTAAAATGAAAGGAAATTGAAGTCAAACAAGGGATTGCAAATGGAGGGACATGAAGGGGAAATGAAAGGATAAGAAATGGAGGGGAAATGAACAGAATGGGAAATAGAGGGACTGGAAATGAAGGAAATCAAGGGGAACATGAAGGAGCAGCAGCGGTCCCGCCAGCCGTGGGAGTTCCAGGGCCCGGACATACCCCTGACCACTCGGCCCAGAAAGACGTGGCGCCCAAGGATCCCCACACCAGTGATTGTGATGGGCTTTCCCCCCGAAGAAACAGGGATCCTTACATGAAACACCTGAACATTGCAACTTGTAAATGGTGGGTTCAGCCTTTGTTTTGGTGTTGAAAAAGCCATGTTTCAAATGGTTGCAAAATGTGGCTGTGGGTCAAAACCCCGCACCCCCAGTGAACATCCCCCAATCCCCACTAAAATGGGAAGCCTAAAATGGGTGGCGCACCGAAAACCCCCAAAATGGTACCATTGGCGTCGACCCACGGCCATGTGGCTGCGGGTCAAAAATATGTACCCAAAATGGAACCCTGGTAAATGGAAACATGGACTAAAACCTGCGGTCCCCTAGTGGTTTAATTTTGACCCACGGCCGTGTCATCTTTTAAGGAGCCCCGCTATCAAAAGGGAGACGGTCCTGGGCCTTGCTCCGCGCGCTGGCGCGCGCCAGCGGCGACACCCCGGAGAGCCTGCCGCTCCGGAACGGGCCGCTCAGAAGCCTTCTGAACGCGTCAAACGTGAGAGACACCAAGGCAAAACCGGCAGAAATGCAACAGGGTTCAAGAAAAAGAAGAAGAAGAAGTCACATGAAACAAAGGCAAAAATCAATGAAACCAGCCTTGCTCCTGCTTGACCTTCAAGTTGTTCTTGATTGGGGTCTGGGAAGGTTTGTGGGACAAAGCGTTGTACCCTCTCAAAATGTCTGAAATTCATGCTACTTGACGTACCTCGCAGGGACAGTTGTGAAGCAGTTGAATCAACTTGGTCTGTTAATAGGGGCTGCATCCAACAAAACGGAAGGATCTGCCTCCGCAGGGAGTCCGTTTGTGCGTGCTTTACATGATGTTGAATTTCAAGTGTTTCTTTCCATCAAAGAGTTGCTTTCCTCATCTGCTGAGTCGTCATCTAAAGTTGCAATTGTTCGCTGCGCAGGTCTCAAGAATATAAGTGCGCCCCTTCGCACTCTGCAAACTCTAGAATTCCAAAACCGGTGTGTTTTCTCGTTTTAACCCCGAATCCATTTAAGTCATGTTGATTTAACCCTTTTTTTTCCGGGAAGCCACCGGAAAGAGTCAGAAGCGGCTCAAAACATGTGTCACCTAACCCAAGTCAAAACCCGGTACTAAAATGGTCTACCCAAAACCATGTACAGAATTTAGAAGGCGGAATTCCGCAACTCTTTCTGGCTGGGACTGCTTACTAACCTTCATCTACCCGAATCGGTTTTGAGCACGTGGCTCGGACAAAACCCGCAAAACGCCTCCGGCCGGTCCGGTCAGCGACTTTCGCCTGGCGCGAGGCATCGGGTCCAGCGCGTCCGCCGGCTAGTCAGCGGGTCAGCGGGTCTGGACGTCTGGACGCCGGCCGGGTCACACAGGGCCTGAACCAAAAAAATGCAAGCCTACACATCCAAGTGGAGGTCAAAATGGAAGGGATGTGCCCAACCCAGATGCTTTGAATTTGGCGAGATCCAGGGAAGTGAGCCTGGCGAGGACAACTCTCCTGCAGACCCTCAGCCCCAGCCAGATGATAATGCATAGCTTCATACAACCAATGCTGCCTGCATCTTCAACAAACTTCCAGGTCCTGAAATGTCAATCTGTTTGAGGTCACCGTATGTATCCCCTGGATCTTCCTGGCGGATGCCACGCAACGCAGGCGCGCCAAGCGGCTTGAGCCGACAAAGCGAAGTGCACCCGTATATGGCACGCCCAACATGGTTATACAAACATACAATGTAAAGGAATTACTCTAATCCAGGTATGCTTGTTATATAGCGGTTATATAATGGTACCTACTTATAATGGTTAGCTACACACATTTGATGCCAGGCAGTAAAACCACCAAACCTAAAATGGTGACCCTCGGGGTTTGGGGCGCACTAACTCAGATCCGCTCCCGCGTGCAGGGAGGCGAAGGTGTCGCGTGCCACCGACTCTTTGGGTATAGAATTTTCATAGGGGACTTGGTGGACACTAATTCAGAGGATTCACTTTTATTAATCAGCTGTGAGGCGGCTCCCCATTAAACTGGAAGTCATAGCACTTTAGGAAAGAATCCACGTGATATCAGTGATATCCACGATTCTGAGGACGCTTTCTGGTTCCGAACCGGTGTGCGCGCACAAACCACTGGTTCTTCTCTGCATCCATGGGCCTGGTCAGACTGCAAACGCTCAAGGGGGCACGAACACTCAGGACACCCTAAGCAGGCTCCAACAAAGAGGATTCTGCTTGCAGCAAAGAACTATCATGCACGTAGCATCCTAGAACCTATTTGGGGTACAACCGAACACCTCCGCCGCTCCACTCTTTTTTCGGGGAAGATGCGCACTCAGTCGCATGAGTTTAGGTGGGCTAGCAGTTCTCCTTCGTAGACACCGCTGCCCCTTCAAATGTCTGGTCTGGCACAGGGCGTGACTGGCGCCGTTGGGCTGTCCTTCCTTGTCCCATTTTCCCCAAACAGGTGTTGGCTTTAGGGTCTCTGCCCTAGGTTTTGGAGTGGTTCGCAGCTGCGACTTGGCACCCGGCGGCTCCCTCACGCAAAACGGCGCAATGCTTCAACCCAGCGAAGCTTCACAGCTCGTTCTTCATGTTCAACAGCCTCAGCTGACGGCGTGTGGCATATTCCGGCACCCGCTCAATGGGCCCCCAGGGCTCACAACAGGTGCCCCTCCTCCCGCCATGAGCGTCGTCAAGGCCAAAGGAAGAGCAACCAGTGACACAGGCCCCATCCACCTCCCTCAAAGCATGCCAATTTGGCCCATCGAAAATCCACATTTCACCAGATCTATGGGATCCAAATCCTTGTGCAGGTGGTTTTCGGATGTATCCTTTGAGGGGCCCGAAAGATCCACGATTTGCGCGTGTCTTATCTTGAGGGTGCCCTTTTTCCGGCTTGACAGGGAAACCAAAGCAGGCCCAAATCCTGTACATCCATAGGACCTTGCGGAAACCAACTTGCGACTTGTGAGGATGCTGCACGCTGTCTGTGTGCGCAAGGCTAACTGGACGCATGTTATGCAAGATGGCGCCGGGTAGCAGGTGCCTCTTGACCTGAGCCTCCGTGAACTCCGGGGCCTGCGATGGAAGCTACTGACATGGCACCTGGGCTTGTTTTTCATATGGGCTGGGTTGGGGTTGGGTGGGCTGAAGGGGGGGGGGGGGGTAAGGGGAGTTGGGTCAGACCTGTCCTTTTCCTTTCCTGTGCCAAGAGATGTGACGCCTTACATGCAGCTCTTTGTCGAACAACCTTGGATAGGCCAAGTAAAGGCTACGCCCGAAACCTCGGGCGTGCGTTTACAACCCGGAAGGTGGCTCATTAATGTTTCCTGCAGTTGTCCCTTTCAACATCTTTCAACCAATAATAGAACTTCACTTTGTGCACTCGATTGGCTCATCCCAGGGCAGGGAGACAGGGAGACAGGGCAGGGAGAACTCCTCCCTAAAAGAAAGGACAAGGAGCCCTTTACTTCCAACATTGAGTTAACAATCAGCTTGAAGACAGAAAGAAGGCCGCTGGTCCCTTCCCACTAGCTCCCCTGCCCCTTTTTCCGGGCGCCTGGGACGGCTTCGGCGCCGAAGCCGCCGAAGCCGGCGGAGCCGTTGGCACCGCTGGAGCCGCGGCCGTGCGCATGCGGCGCTCCCAGCTCCGCAGCGTCTCGAGCCAGTCCTCCTCGGAGGCCTCCAGCTCCACGAAGTGGCTGGGGGGCCGCGCCCCCTGAGACGGAAATGGATAGAACCATAGGTGTCCTTTTAGGTGAAATAGATGGGTTTCCCTGGTAGATGATTAAACCACCAGGTAAACCAGGGCCATCTATTTTTTGCGACCAAAACAACCAAAAAGGACACCTATGGATAGAACGCGCGCGCACGTGCGCGGGGCCAATGGGACGACGCCCCCCTTCCCTTTTCCACCCCCCCCGGAAGGCTTCTCTGGGGAGGGAAATCGTTTGGGGGTCCGGGGTTTGTGACCCAAACGCCAAGTCTAGTCTTCCCATCGAAAAGGAAAATGAGTTGAACCACCAATGGAGATCTCCAGGGTTACCCTCCCCCAATTCCATGTTTAAAGGGGCAGGGATGGCGAGTGCTTCACGCTCCCTGGATTTTCACGAAACGTAAGTGGTGACGTGTCTATTGAAACGATGGCCACGTTTCAAGGTTCCACAAAGGGAAACAAACGAAACCTGGTGTTCCTTTCTTGTTGTCTTGCACTGAGAAATCCTTTTGAGGGGGAAAGAAGGGGGGCACCGCCTTTCAAAGCAAAGGAAAGCCTACAGCAGAAATCATCTGCAGTTGGTAGTTGAGCTTAAAGGTGTTTGGTGAAATGTGTTGTGAAATGTGTTTTCCACGTTGGTGAAGGGTTTCCCTATTGAAGAGTATCTGTTTGGGTTGGTTTCTCAAAAGGTGAACTTCAGACCGAAAGGGAGGCCAAACTGGGAAGCTTGTACCCTCCCAGCATCTCCCAGCACTTCAGGCCAAGTTGTATGGCGAACGCTAACACGCAGACACAAGGAGACACAGAGACACACAACAACACAGAGATGCAAAGAGATCCACAGAGTCACGCACAGACACAGACACAAACAGACTTAAACTACACACACACAGAGACGCACACACGCAGACAGACAGACAGACGGACAGACAGACCGACCGACCGACAGACAGACAGACAGGCAGCCAGGCAGGCAGGCAGGCAGACTGACAGACAGGCAGGCAGACAGACAGACCGACCGACGGACCGACCGACGGACCGACGGACCGACGGACGGACAGGCAGGCAGACAGGCAGACAGAGACACAACTCCCACGAACGCAAACAAAGAAAGACAGCTGAATGCAGTTTTGGGGCCCGGATGTGCAGTGTGTGACGGTCTTTGCCAGCTGTCTTGCTGTCAACTGTGGCGTGCTTGGAATGCAACGCTTCGAACATCCTTGGCCTCCCTCCAAGCTATCAAGCCAGGAACCGGTTTACCAGCTTTTCTAAAGGAAGGCACTTGAGCAGCGCCATGAGGTTTAATCCAGCTCAGTGACTCGGGTCAAAACCCCGGTTATCCCCCAGTGAACATCCCAATCCCCACTAAAATAGACCAAATGGAGGTGTACCTACCCCAAAATGGTACCATTGGTTTTAACCCGCAGCCAAATCAGTATTTGGGTTGAGTGAGCTTGCAGGGGCATGTGAGCCAAAGCTCAAGCAATGCCAGACAGACAGAGACACAGACACAGACAAAGACACACACACACACACACAGGCCTGGATCTTGCTGGGAGGCTTAAAGATGAAGTCGGCGTAATGTCGCCGCTCGTCTGCAGCCATGGTCTTCATCTCCTGCATCGTGAGCCTTGTGGCGCCCTCCGCCCCCCCCAGCCGGGCGCCAGCCGGGCGCCAGCCGCTTGGCCAAGGCGCAAGACGTTGAGCACCAGCTGGGAGATGCCCTGCCGCCCCTTCAGCTTCTTAGCGATCTCGTGCAGGACGTAAAACAGCGCCGTGCGCACGATCTGCTGCTGGTCCTTCCTGGCGTTGGGAAAAAACTGGAGTCGGTACACATACTGCACCTCTTCAAAAAGAAGGCGGAGGAATGTGGACGCCCTTAAGGTTGGAAACCGAAAGGAGGCACCACTACACTTCTGGTCGTTCCACATGGAATCCGTGAGAATCCATTGCTTTGGGAATTGCAGGGTTCTATGTTCATCTGCAGGGCTGCAGATGGGTCGGTTTCAGCTTGCTTCTACTCATTCATCCATCTATGTTTGAAACAAGGGCACCTGGGGCGTACCATCAATTGCGCAGATTGCATATGAGTGTGGCCCTGACTCAAAATGGGCGGGTTCTGGTTGATTTCAACCCTTAGCCCCAAGGGGCTCCTCACAGCAAAAGACACCCAAGTTGGGCTTATGTCTGTCAGCGGGGCATCCATTTGGAGCATCAACATCTTGCAAAAGCCCGCTCGGGTTTTTTGAGCCTACTGGGCAAGAGGTGCTGATGTCTTGCTGCAGAAGGTACACGCATGCGCGCGAAAGGCTGTGCGCCCTCGTATTCCATCTCATGCTTGTTGTCCATTGTCGTGGGAACAAAGCAGCCAGGCGGGCTTTTCGCTTGGGTGAACCATCTTTTCCCGCATATCCTCCTGTGCGACTCCTGAGCACCAGTTCGCGCCATTTGCTCCCTCCGTACCCCAGCCCTCGCTCTCTCTCTCTCCCCCTCTCACCTAGCCACTTGGCCCAGTGAAGCAGGGAACAAAAGCACCAAAACGCTTCTGCTGGTGTGCCCCTCAAAAAGAAACGGACGCCAAAAGGTCGCCGAGCAAAAACATGTGTGTTTTTCAAGTTTCTTCGCCAAACTTTCCCTGGTCGTCTTCCTTTTTGCAGGGTCCCCCCTTTTACCCCAAATAAAGTCACTGGTCGCTTTCACCGCTGACGCGCCATAGATCCGGCGAGGCGCTTCTCCATCATCGCGCAGATCTCTTGCTGAATTGTGTGGTGGTCCACCTTGCCCTTCGCCTAAAGCGGCGCTACATGCGCCCAAAGGAGCCATGAGCTACATGCGCTAGCCGCGCCCCTGGGAAGAGGAGCGAGCAAAGGAACAGCCCCAAAAGACGCATGCCAGGCGGGAGCGAGCCTCGTGCTCCCTCCGAAAGGAAAGGCGCCACCTCAAAGGAAGATCGGCTTCAACCGCCCAAAAGTGTTTTTTTTTGTTGCGCAGGCCACTTGGTCACTTGGCTGCTCAGGCGCGTGGGGGCTACTACTTGGTTATAATGAATTGGATATCCTCTTATGCTGGTGCTTGCTTGACTGGCCAAACTTGATTGCGCTGCTGACGTAATTCTGTATGGGCGAGATCAGTTGTGCGTTCACTGCTTTAGAAGAGTAGTCAATTGATCAGTCAGTCTATGGTACATGGCGTATGTGCTGAATTAAGCCGTGGGCGTTCCTGGCCAGGAACTCAAGATGTTTGGCGGTGCGCTCCTAGATCATCTGCCGAGGCTCACTTCATAACCAAGGTTCCTTCTTCGGGGCGCTTAGGTCACAAAGCACCCGGGTGCACTACTTGATCTGAGCACTGAGTTGATGCTTTTCGGGGTTGCTATTTGATGAGGCCACTGAGCATGTCAACAGTGGCATGGAGTGCCATGAAGTGACAAGTTCGAACACCGCGCTTCCGCGCACGCAGTGCAACCCCACTGAGTTGCAAGAACTGTGCCTGGGTCCAGCATACGGCACACAGACTTTCAATCCACCAGGCAATGGCCGAGCTTTTGTGACCGAGAACCACGAGTCCGAGAAAGGCAGCGATTCCGATTGGGGAATGTGGGGGATTATGAGGTTCATCCCATGGAGCTTGAGGTGCATTCTTCCACAGCCTGGACCTGCAGTGGCCTAAAACCTTCCCTTATCAAGCTCACTTGGCCATTGGAGGTTCCATCGCGAGGTCACACCCCCAGCCAGCTGGGAGGCGAATGCATTGCAGATGTTCTCCCCCACGTTATGAATGGTGCGGCCCTCCTCGCGCCGATGCCCCGAGAGCGCTTCACTTTCAAAGGACTGTGCGTGGCTTTTCTCTTTGGGGGGACGTTTCCGAAGGGAAAAAATGCCATCAGAATAAGCTGCAACCATTGGCTTCGCCCGAATCAAAAGAAGAAAAAAGGGAAAAAAAGAAAGAAAAAGAACACGTTCCCACCACAGCTCGCAAAGAGATCGCATGACACGCCCCCCCCCCCCCCCCCGGCCTCCCCCCCCCCACACAAATCAAACCGCTATTTGGTGCTTGGCTTCGCTTTACGCAAGCCAAACAATCGTATTCCCACTCCTCCGTAACGGTGAGATTTCGCACGCTGGCCCGGCGATTCAAATCGAATAGAGGAATCAAAGTGCAGGAGCCATGGACTGGGGCACGGAAAGGATTGTGCCCCAAGGGGATCTGGCCTGGGTGGCGGTAACGACCCCCCTGCAAAAAGTGTTGTTCACTTTTTAGGGGTTTAGTACGGAAAACCCAACTTGATTTCCTTTCCACAAAGTCAAAGTCTAAAGATCCAACCCAATAGCTGTCAAGTGGCTGGATGATTCTTTGGCCCGTGGCCTTGAAAGAGACAGACCCAAAACTCGCCGGAGCATGCAGCGATGCGGGCGCTTTCCCATTGGTGGCTGAGTTGAAGCCTCGTTGCAGTGCCCAAGCACCAAACCCCCAATCCAAGCCGCGGAAAAAAACAAAAAAAAGAAGCTGACTTCCAAACGCTCGGGCCGCTCGGGTATGGATCCCCAAAATGACTTTTAAGGACCGGAGGATACCGGAGGTTTGGAGAGGTTCAAATCCCACCAACCAGTTGTCGTTTTTTTGTTTCCCGGTTGTGGTGCTCCTTTTTGTTTTTCTCGTTTTTTTAGCCAAGGAGAAACAACACATGCCCAAAGGGGTGCGAGTCTCCAAGAATAGTCCCTATTGGCTTGCTTTCGGTTGGCTCGAAATCCAGGTTAGGGAAACTCCACTGAACGAAATCTCTCCGAAGGACTCTGTGGAAACAAAAGGTGATCACCCTGAAAGGTGGAGGTGAGACACACAACTTTTTGAAGTAGTATACGCTTCTTTTCAAGCTTGGTGGTGCATAGGCATCCATACCTCCAAGACCCATACCTGCAAATGCCCTTGACCTGTTCAGAGCCTTGACTATGGGCAAAAGGGGAGCCAAGAAAGGCTGAAATTGATCCATTCGCCAGCAAATCCTCCGGATCTGACCCAATTCGCCTGCTTCGTCTGGATGGGCGCCAGCATGCGACGCACCTCCTTCTCCATGTCCCCATCCTGTCTTTTTTCCAGCTCTGCGGACACGTCTGTGGAAAATATGGTTGGGAATTTCCCCTACCCTCTGGATGGTTGCGACATCCATTCTGCACCACGAAATTGAACCCATAACGTTTCTTGGTACTTTGCACTGGGGGAATCGAATCTGAAACCGTTGGGTTTCTGACCGGTGCCTGAGCCATACACTCCCCGATGGACGAACCGGGGCTGAGCTCAGGCCCTGTTCGTTGATTTCCACATCCCCCCTACCTTCTGGGAGAGGGGGGGGGTCCCCAATTCCCCTAGTATTCCCATGAAAACGGAAAATGGAATGCCAGGGGTTACCCCCCTCCCCCAATTCCCTTTTAAGGGGGTGAGGATAAGGTTCCACCCCAAGTGATCTGCAGTGAGCTGCAGCCATTTTTCAAATCAGTGGGAGCTGGGAAGCCAGCACAGTTCCTAACGCGAGCAGGGACTCTGGACCGAAGGCAATCCATGCTCCCCAACAATCAGAATGGACTTGAATCGAATTGACTTGAAGACAATCAATGCTCCACATCAGACCGAGGGCAATCAAATGAGAGTCAATCAATCGAATGGTTTGAAACCAGTACTCTCATCTGATTTGACTTCCAGCTGCAAGGCGGCCTCATGTGGTTGCCGTGGTGGTGTACAACGGTCTGTGCCACGGGACTTGCCCCACCCCAAGGCATGAGGCTCGTCGCAGAGCCACTCACTCTCACCCTCGGGGTGTTTCGGGCGGGGGATGGGGGGGGCATCCGCCCAGGCCCTCCCTTGCATCGCCTGGCTGTCGTAGCTGCTCTCCTCCGCGCTATCTTCCAGGAGCTCCTTCGCGGCATCCTCCGCCTTGCGACCGACGAAACCCTGCAAGCACGCAGAAAGCCAGGGGAAAGGCGAGCGGAACGCGAGCGGAGATGAAATAGAGCGCATTGGTACATCAAACGAATGGCAAGCGGAAAGCAGGTGGTTCGAGCAGAACGCGCGATGGGCTGTCAAGTCGCAAAACGCGGGCCGGTGCGGTCTGAGCATCGTGCAAAAGGCGGTGGATGCTATCCGCATTGTCATTGTGCGCAGGGTTTGGCCCAAACCCATGGATGCCGTATCTTTCGATGGTACCTTGGACTCGACACCACTAACAGCGACCATGGTGTTTTTGTCATTCCATTCCATTCCATTCCATTCCATTCCACTCCATCCCTTTTGCGCCCACCCTCCCCAACTTGAATTCCATGGCACGGAGAAAAAGGAAAGACACCAGAACACCTCCACATCCAGGGACTTCCGAAACCGAACTTTCCGAAACCGACCCTGAGGCCCCAAAAAGTCGGCGAGGAAGCGCCGAGCTCTGGCCATGGGTCGCGCGGAGCATGCCCATCCACTGAAATGAAAGCCACGCCTGCTTCGCCTCCCGAAGTCTCTTTTGCTCCTGCGCATTTCGGGGAAAAGGATGAGGCCTACGACTGGCATCTGGGAGGCGGTAGCATTGCTCTCCAACCGCTGCAAAACTTCCATGGCAAGGCGTTCCAATTGCGAGGAGTGAGGACAGGGAGTGAGGAAAGGTTCTCCCGGACTCCAGTCAAGGGAGCACCCACAAACCTCGTGCTATGTTGGAAAGGGTTTTGCCAGGAAAAACCCAGGCCATGGGTTTAGGGGTAGTTTCCCGCAGTTGCTACTTGGAATGGATGTTGTCCACAGTATTGAAGGACCGTCTCCTTACCAACTCCGCTGGGGACCTCCCCACGAGAAAGGAATGCATGTGAATTTGTAGGGGACCCCCCTTGCAACTTAACATGGAACCCAAAAAGGCTGGCTGGTCGTGCGGCCACGTTTATCTTCTCGAGTTCCAATTTCGGAAGTGCTGCTTTGGAAGACAAAAGGGACACACACCTGTTTATTTCAGACACCGTGTACAGGCCCGAGAAAACCAACAACCCAAAACGCCTCTTTTCGATCCAATTTCGCGCTCGAGTCCTCCGCATGCACCTGGAGGAGCCACTTCTTGCGGTAGTACTCCTGGTCCTCCGCCTGCAATCTCTCTGCCAGCAGGGTCTTATGCTCTGGCCTGAGCGCCGGGCGCCGCTCACGAAGCCAATTGTTCTTTTTGATGGTGCCCGGGCCGCCGGGTGTTTGGGGTAGAAAGAAAATGCCGGAGGCGGCAAGATGGCAGTTAGAACTTTGTGCATAGACGCCACCAGGCCATCCAGCTGAAGCAATTATGTTTCTCTCTTTTTGTTTACTTTGTTTCTCTTGTTCTGCCTATGCCTTAAAGGGAAGACAAAGGGGTTTACCGCTTTGGGTATACCGGGATTTTGAAGTACCCCTTGCAATTTCCTAGTTCTCATTGGTGGTGTGGATTGGTCGTATGGAGGTTGGCGGGTAACTGACCACTTACCCTCGCCAAGAACCCAGGGTCCAAGCCCCCAAACCACCTTTATGCCGCGCAACATCAGACGTTTCGATGAAACAGCAAACATGGTTATGTTGTTGGAGACAACGACATTTAGCGCACACCCGGATCTTCAAGGATGTGTGGTTTTCATGCCTTTCGGGCAAACGGCACTTTTGCGTGTCAAACACTGAAAAACACACTTCTTCGAGAAGGACTGAGCTTTGTGCTTTCGGGCCAGGCGGAAAACTTAGAACCCCTGGGAGATTCATGGAAATTTTGAGCGCTGGGAGCCAAGGAAATCAATGAAGCAAACTGAACAGGCGCCCAGAATTTCGCTCCGATGCCTCAGCGGGTTCTTCGCCAATTCCTCATCGAACCACTGATTGCATTGATCCTTGATTCTTTGTCTTTCTTGCTCCTGGAGCTCGGCAAATTACAAAAGTTCGGGGAGTGACATGGAACCGAAGGGGTCCCCCAACTTGCCGGTGCTCAGGGAATGAGAAATCGAATGACCCTTTTAACTTTTAGCCCACCCCTTCCTAGGTTCATTCCCTCACTCCCAACTGAGCACCAGCAAGCAAAAGGAGATTCCTCGACTGCAAAGATCAGGAAAACAAGGCAGACATCAATCTAGGGGTTGATTCCCATTCTTTTCAGCCGTCGTTCTTTTAGAAAGAACGATCCCTGGAAAGAATGGGGAAGGTACCCCTAGAATCAAGCCCCACTTGACTCCTCTCGCTGTCGTTCCAGCTCTTGCTCGTCTTCCTCGCGAATCGGATCCGAGGCGGAAAAAAGAAAAAAGTGGCCCCTATCCAAGGGGAACGAAAGGTATCCTCCCACGATTTAACATGGATTCGACCTGATTGTCAACTGGACCATTTCCCTGTCAAGTTCCATGCGAAGAAAGGGAGGGTAAGCCAAACCAATTTCCCACCCTCGTGTTTTAGTCAACCACATTCAGCCTTATCTGAATGCCTGAGCGCAAGCCCATGAAGACTCTTGGCTCCATGGTTGTCAGGTCTATACACGCCAAACCAGGCAGTAGAATCTACTTCAATTTTGATGTTCAAGCCACTTCGTCATAGCCTTATTTCAGAAGAGAAGCCCATCCCATTTACCATGATAAAGATCCTTGTTAGTTGGGGATCCAATTGGTAATTTTCATCTTTTGGAATTTTCGCCTAAAAAACATGCTGAAGCCCATCCCATTCATTCCAGGAACCACGGTTATACCCAATGGTTACACAGGGCTACACCTGCAGGGATTGTCCCATTTTTCTAGAAGTTGATTCCTTTCCCAGTCTTTTCAACCATCGCTCTTTTCAAAAACCGGATCTGTTTCTGCTGGGTTTTTGATAGTTTCCTGAAGAGAAGGATCCCTGGAAGGGAAATGAAAAGGAAGCTACCCCTAGAATTTTTTCCCCATGGCCACCCAAGGGCCCCCACCCACGGCGCGACCGCCGCGCGGTCCTCGGCGTCGCTGGGCGTGGCCGGCGCCATGGCCGGAACAGTCGGCGCCAGCTGCTCCAGCCGCGGAAGGTTCGTCGGCGCCAGGCTCGGCGGGGCCTCGAAGGGCCCAACCGGCGCCCGTTCTCGGTGGTGGTTGGGGTTGGAGGACACATCGACCCTGCAAAAAGTGTTTTTTTCACTTTTTTGGGGGTTTAGTGGAACCCTTTTTGGTTTCCCCAAAAGTGAAAGTCTAAAGACCCAACCCAATAGTCAAGCGTTGTGGCTTCCCCTATGTTGACCCCGGATTCCTAAACCCCTGTTTATTATGGGGACGTTCGCCTCCAAAAGTGACGATTCCCCACTAAAGGGGGGAAACCCGTCCAATTTTAGGGGGTGTTCCCCTCCAAAAGTGAGAAATCCCCACTAAAAGGGGACACCCCCCCCCAATTCATCAACCAGAGGTTTGCCAATCCGGAGTTAACATTCTAGTGGCTCCAAGCTACCATATATGAGCACACGGACGGCTGAAAGGAATCTTCATGGTAAAGCTTGAAGGGTGCGCACAAAAGGGACGTTGGAGGCTCGGAATACTTGAGGCGCGCGAGCTGGTGCGCGAGATGTTCGGGGCCCTGAGAAATGAAGAGGGGCTTGTTCAAGCACAGTCCCTGCTTACAGCAGGGCGAGGCCTGGGTATAACCCACGCAAGGGAGACCTATAACCATGGTAAGTGGGGGTATGACGGCTTTCCCGAACCTCATCTAGGTTCTCCAGTAGAGAGGTCAGAACAGGGGTGCCCCTTTTTTTCGGTGGTGTATTTTAGCAGGGGACCCCTCCCCCCAAAAAGGGTAAAAGGGCAGTACTGGGGGGCCTAGTCATTGCGATGCTTGGACAAAGGGTCGCCTCCCTCCAGGACCACTTGTCCACTTGGGCCCAAGGAACACCCTGGATACCCTGGCACGTAACATGCTCCAGTAAACTGCATCCTGCCATCCGGACGCAAATGAACCACAAAAAACTAATTTCCGAAAGCATTTTTCCAAGGCTGGTTTCGATTCTTCAGAGGGGTCTTTGTGTTGGGATTCGTGTTTCTTGAGAGGGAACCCAACCCTTAACCAATCGGCTCACGAAACAAGTTCAGCCCCGCCTGCGCCACCGCCCTCCATTCCCTCGCTTTTGCGGCGAATTGCTTCTTCCTCTCGGCCTCGACGTGAGAGTCACGGCGGCCAATTTCCGTACCCAGACGCTCCCGATTTATTCTGGGCCCTCAAACAGCCAGGTTTTGAGACCACAAAACCGCTCTGGGGTTGTATAATGAAGGGATTGGAAGTCCCAGAACCGTTTGGGTATGCAGAAAGTTGGAAAAATGGGACAGTTACAGGATCCGCAAGCATAGACGGGTGCGTCTCCGTCAGGATTTGGATTCAGCCTGGGCGAGCTTGTGTTCATTCCCTCAACTAATGAGTTCACCCACAATTTGGCCCATGAAGCAAGTTGACCCAACCCCGACCCACTCATGCTTTGATCTTGGTAGGCCTTGCCTGTTTGAACCCATATGCCCACACTTTTTATGGAAATCATGCGAACCGATGTGACATCCTGCTTTCTTGGGAGGGTGAGCGGTGGAAGTCTGGCTTGATTGTGGGACACCCGAGATTCGCAAAAGGGGTCCACGATCATGCACGCGTGGCCGTGTACATTTTGCCCATGGCCTTAGTCAAAGGCTGACCGAAGCCGAACCCCCCAAACAAAAGCATGGCCATCACATGCGGCCTGGCTCCCGACAATCAAGCCTATCATCTTGGTTGACGTTGGAAGGGGAGCAAAAATTTAAATTTTAGCAGTTAAGTGGTTGGATTCCAACCACTAAACCACAATAAGCAAAAATTGGAAAAATGTGTCCCAACAACAACCATGTTATGGCCAAGTCGACAAAGATTAAACTACGGGTGCGCTTCATACCAGCAGTCAATACCAGGAGTTCCATACTAGCACTTCATAGCGGACACTTGGCTTCCCTGAACCGAGTCGGAACCTGCGCGACCGCTGCAAAACGGCAAGGCCGATCCCGAGAATGCCAGGTATGGCCAAGGGTCAAAATCCAAGTCGTACCCCCAGTGAACATCCGATTCAATCCAACCACTAAAATAGGTTCTAAAAAGGGTGGTGCAACTACCCCAAAATGGTACCATTGGTTTTGACCCACAGCCATATGTCTGCTCAACAAACTGTCCAGGAACTCAGGGAGTGAGGCAACTTACACTGCTGCAAATGAGCATGGAACCCAAACCGCCACTTAGAGGAACCTGCTCGGGTTCCACGTTCATTTGCATGGGCGTGAGCTAGTTCGTCGCCTGTCCCCTAGGGACGCTGGATCAACATCAGGGCTGGAGAATTTCGCTCCGGTTTTGCTTGTTCTGCCTTTGGGCCCAAATCGCGCAACCCGGCCGTGTGTCTTCTTCGCTTCCTCCCGATTGTTGGGGGGGGGAGCGGCAAAAGCCATCGGCAAGCAGGAAGTCGCGCAGAAAGTCAGCCCGCCCAACAGGGATCCTTACATTATACACCTGAACATTGCCTTGGTGGTTTCCCTTCTCTTTGGTCTTGAAAAACAACATGTTTCAAATGGTTGCAAAACATATCTCTTAAGGAGCCCCGCCCAAGCGTGCCTCTTCATAGGCCTCCTCGAGGAACTCCTCTCCCGCGGACAGGAAGTCCGTGGTCCTCGCGGGTGGTGGGCTTCGGGTGTTCTGACCAAAAAGGGTCCTGTTTTGGACGGGAAACCAAGAGGAAGCCGCTGCCACAAGTTGGAAAACCAAATGGCCATGGGTCAAAATCCAAGTCGTACCCCCAGTGAACATCCGATTCAATCCAACCACTAAAATAGGTTCTAAAATGGGTGGGTGCACCGAAAACCCCGAAATGGGATCCCAAAACGGCACAGCCAAATCCGCGTGGCTTCGCGGGGCAAGCGAAACCCCTGTCCTCTGCCGCTTCACAGCCATGGCAGGGTTTCGAGGCCGGTTTTGCGTCTTCGCACAAAGCTGGCAAAAAAACCAGGGGAGTCACTGTAGTTCCTATGTCCTTTGTGCTTCATTTAGAACATATATTTTGGTTGAACATTTTTCTATGTCCTTTGTGCTTCATGTGGAACATGCTTTGCTTGAATATGTTTTCCCTATGTCCTTTGTGCTTCATGTAGAACGTGCTTTCTTTGGACTTTGTTTTCTTTTTTCGGGGAGGTATCCCACACGTCGCTTGTTGCATCCGCGTATGTTTTTGAGCTGCTGGGTAAGCGTGGGCTGGTGAAAGGCGCATCGAGTTGTGCAGCACAGCATTGAGATAGCATAGAATCCTCTTGAGCCCAAGGTGCGATCATGATGAGTCCTTTTTCTAGAGCCTTTTTGCCGCTCACTTCAGACGTCTTGCGATCAAGCAAATGCCCCGGAACAGCGCTAGTCTAAAGACACCCGAAAAGAAGCAAAGTCTTGTGATCAAGTAACTGGCCCGGAAAAGTCGCAAATCTGTTAAAAGCCTCTACTCTAAGCAAGGTCAGTCTCAACACAGCGGGACCCCCAAAATGGCTGGGTGTCCCTGTTGGTTTCCAACAAAATCGGCCAAAACCCAAGAAAAACGCGGTACGGCACAGCGGCACGGCACACCAGCTTGACGCTTTCCCAGCCAGACGATCCTGATTCACCAGGCCTCCGGCCCGTTCTGAACGAAGCGTCCCATGAGACTGCGTGATAGAACAAACTCCCGAAGCTCAAGTCAGACCTTTTCCCCGCCCCGCCAGGCCTGTCAGCGCTGGGCTCTTTCTGTCGGACCGCACGGGCTGTACATCAGCGACCGGCAGCGTTGGCCTGGGCAGACACCACCAAGTGAACTGCTGCGGCTAGGGTTGGCAGACCTTCTTTCAACAAACTCCTCAACGGTTCTCCAAATGCAAACGGTACAACGAGCCCTAGTTCTCCAGCGCAAGGAGTACAAAGCGCTGGTTCTCACACAAAAGGGTCCTGCTTTTCGCATCGTTCAGCAAAATCCAGGGCTTTAAGTCCAAAAATCCAGGCGCAAGAAAACCAGATCCCCCGGACCACAACGGACCTGCCTTGGGAGGGCGCGCCAAGATGCACGCGACCTCGGAGCGAGTTGTCAAGCCGCAAATCGGGCCGCGAAGCTTGTGGGAAACCCTGTGGTTCATTGACGCAGAGTCAAATTGGTACTTCTTTCTTGTGAACGCCCCGCAGTCACCTGATTTGGGCGGGGGATTTAATTAGTTCCCCCGTGTCCCTCGCAAATGAACCACACACTTCTTTGGACTTGCTAACCAAAGCTCACATGTCTCAAACGGCTCGGCGGCCATGATTGAAGAAACGAAAGCAGGACGCTTGTACTATGGCGGGGTTCTCGCAGGAAAACCCCCAAACAGGAGGGATGACATTCGTCTTTCCAAACAATATCGACCAGAACTTCCGGGCAACGCAGTCAATGCTGTAGGTAGAGGAACAACAATGTACTTCATTCTGTTGTTGTGGTTTTGTTGTCATTGCTTGTGTGGTCCAGCTCCCTATGTGGGCCACGGTCATTACAATGGTTCACTTGCAATATTTGGGGACCCCACCGTCCGCAGCCCAAACTCAACTCAGAGGGGGCTGGGGGGGGAGGGAGGGGAGGAATAAGCCCGTAATAAGGTCGGAATAAGCCCTAATAAGCTCTTAATACGCCCTGAATAAGCTCTTAAGCTCTTCGTAAGCTCTTCATAAGCCCTTATTTATCGCTGCCCCTCCCCCTCGCCCCCAGCCCGAGTGAAACTCCCGCACTCTCCGATCCAAGGCACGGCTTGACTCGCCCCGCTGGCAGGCACGGAGCTTGCCATCATCCACCTGGATCGACGGGTTTTGTGCCGAAATCCCTTCGAGGGCACCACGAAACTTGGGCACCACGACATTGGCCAAACTTGGCTGGAACTAGGATCCTAGCTGAAAAAATGCTTTTTTGCCTGGCTAGCGGCTAGTAGAAAACAAAGGGGACCCCAAAGAAGCAAAAAATGAAAAGGGCAGCCAATTCTGGGGAAGGAAATGACACCGTGGCAATGAAACCATGACGTTTCTTGGCATTACGTTGGGGAATCGAATCGCTCCAAGAGGGTGCTTCTTGGTGGTGTCGAAACGAGGGTTTCAAAGGTCCCATATTGTTTGTTGGTATTGACAGGGGGGTCATCACAAACCAAGGTTTCCTAGGTGCCTTAGACGATTTCGTCCATCCACAAGTATTGTTCCCTTCAAGAGGTGGATTGAAACATCACCTTGGCAATTGAAATGATGCTTCCTTTCGGAGGTGATGGTGGAAGGGGAAATCTAGGGAAGCCTAGCACCCTACCCTAGCCAAACGGCGTATCGGCGAATCGCCCTGGCAGGGCCGGGTCACCCTAGCACAAGGAATAACCCCCCTCTGTTTGACCTTTCGTCTCGCAAGTCACGGGGTAATTCAGTTCAGTAAGTGGAGACCCTCTTTGTTTTGAGACCACTTACGGCCCGGTCAAGAAGTGCATGTTTCTGTGGCCTGTCTTCACCCCATCTTTCGGGCGCGGATGCGGTGAAACAGAAACCTCCGTCGCCGAAGACGGACGAAGATGCGAGGAAAAGCCAGCGCGCCGAAGAGGCGCGCGGGTTTTCGCGCGGAAGGTGCCCTCACACAATCTGCCAAAGCTGCTGGATCGTGGTGTTCTCCTTTCAAGTCGCTTGCCCAAAGATGCACGGAGGATTGAATCAAGCCCGCGGTTACATGCTTAAACATGAAAAGTGTTGTTCTCCTGCCCAAACATGCAGCGAGGATTCAAAAACACACCCGCTCTTACATGCTTAAACACGAAAAGTGTTTAAACATCCCCCTGGTGACCTCTCGCAAACCGAATTGACCCATCCCTTGCACCAACTTCAACGGGGTCCCCATGTTGCTACATAGGGAGGGCCAGTCGGCAGGCGGATGTCAGGCAGTGACAAAAACAAGAAAGATGCATATACATACGCAGAGCAGATCAGAATAGACAAGATTAGGCTGGCTCCATGCATAGGTTAGATGTTGTTTGATTAGATTGGATCCATACCCGCATATCCAGATGGAGCCACCACATTGTCACATATATATATATATATATATATATGACAATGGCTTGCATCTTTGGCCAAATTCTTAGACCCATTTGCCCACAGGATGAATTGCTTTTGGTGAGGATGGAGTTCGAGGCTCACATTGAATTGGATCGCATCAGGCCCGGAAGCCGTTCAAAACGGCTAAACAAGTGCACCAGCCTTTCGCCAAGCCTCAGAGGTTTGCAGAAAGGAACGAAGGCACCATTTGTAGATGATTTTACCCCTCACAGGCACACAAATTGTGATCCTTGATCACATACCAGGACACGAAATGGCATATCCCCACACATCCACCCTCCAAAAAGCGGAAAAAGGGAAGCAACCCACCGGCAGTCTTGCTCGTTTTGGGTCACTTGATTCGAACAAATCACTTCTCCACGAAACACGGCAATGGAAGCATTTTCTTCCATGCTGGGGCCAATATGTGAGTGAAGACAAAGTGGCCCTTCACCAAACAAACAAATGAACCGTTGTTTCCGGTCCGAGCCATTTGGCCACTGCAAAAAACAAGAGTAAGCAGAGCACCGCACCACGCCTCTGGAAAAAAAGAAGGCAGAAGCAAAACACGCGGCGGGCCTTGTTGAAAACAAGAAACCGCCCCTTGGGGCGGTGGCTTCGCCCGGAAAACCCCCCCCCGACCCCCGACCCCCGACGCCCGACGCCCCAACCGAGCAAAGGCCCTTGCCAGGTCCTTGAGGCGCTCCACTGCGAGGCCCAGCCTCGAGACGGGGAATGAGCTGCGGGGAATGAGAACCGGGGATCCGCTAGCGAAGAGAAAGAAAACGCCGCAGAAAATGCCTCGTAAGATGGCCAGTCCACTAAAAACCCATGGGGTAGAAGATGGTCATTCCATCTTTTGCCTAGAAATGGTCCATGAGCCTAAGAAACACCTCCCCTGGTGGCTTCCTTTCGGGAATCCAACCCTATCACACCAGCATGGGGTTTGGGATTTTTTTCCGAGTCGAGTTGGGAAAGTGAACCCAACTGAAGATAGGGATGGAGTTTGCAGAGCCCAGCCCTCAGGTCATTTCTCATAGAAACCAGCTACAAGAAAAACTTTCTACAGGACACGCGCCTTAAATTCCCAGCGAAATCAGGGGAAACCCCTGTGGAACTGACGTTTTGTGGTTGGCTTCTTGGAATTTCTCACTCCCTGGGAACCAGCCAAGTTGGGCGGCTTACAATCACTCCCAAAGAGGAGCACCCCTCGAGCCTCACACGAAAACACAGCGGCACACCGAGCCCAACGTGAAGTCTTGGCGTCTCTTTCTTTGTTTTTGTTTTTCTCCATGAAACGCCTACAAGCCGTTTGTCTTGGTGTCTCTTTCTTTGGCCTTTTTTTCCCCCATGGACCTACAAGCGAACTCACCAAGCCTGGGCTGTCCTCAGATTCCCCGCCAAAAAAGAAGCTTGATTATTCGCGTGCTAAATGGAACCCACCCTAAACCCTAAAGACCTAAACACCTGAGGGCATGCGGGAACCGCCAAAAAAACCTTTGGCCGGAAAATGATGAGAGCATGTTCTCAATTTTCAGTTGTGCCCTCGAGAAGGGGGAGCGAGCAACGGGCGGTGCCGGGACCGCATCAAAAAATCCCGGTTGAGTTTGCCGCTTCAACTGAAAGCCGCCTTCCTTGCCCAGTGCCCACCGGCCGAAGGAAAGTAGAAGGTATGTCAAGTTCGACTCCGCGAGAAAGCGGTGAGCTCCATGGAACAAGCCGCATCTCTCTCGCAGCAAGGACCAGTGCCAAGATCTGAAGCCCCAGCCAACCCAGACGAAAAGTGGAAGACGGGAACCTAACAGCATTGCCTTAGAGGCCGCTTGAGGCAACTCCATGTTTTGTTGAGCAGCGAAGCGTTAAAGCGTTTGCCAGTTACCATCTGGGAAATTCTGCAGGAACGACAAGAAATTAGCCCAAACCCTAGTGTTTGGGAGGGTATCTGGCTATGTTCCTACATATGTTTTTTGCTGGCTGCAAAGGTCCTACATCATGGGTTTTGGAATCGTGCGGGGGCCTCAAGGATTCATTGAAGAATGTGTCCTGTAAAATGAAGGGCCCCTGGCTAGAATGGGACAACCCCCCAATTCAAAATCCAACATCAGCAATTTCACAATTCCGCATAAGGGAACCCCCCGCAAAGGACCTTCAGCCTGGTTTCCCCTACCCCTTTGGGGCCGAGATAGATAGGTGATCCCCCATGGAAATCAAAAGGTCAAAAGCTTGGGTTTGGGGTCTGGCTTCACGTTGACCCCATATGAATTTCAACGCATGTTCATTAAATTCGAGGGGCGGGGTTTTCTCCAAAAGTGGTCTGATTCTAACCACATTTCACCCAGGTTGACACCCCCCTATGAATGAACTGAGGTTGGCCAATGCAGTGGAAATCCTGTGGCTTCAAAGTGGGTCATGGTTGGCATTTACAGGGGAATCATCCGAACCTAGTGTTCCTGAACGGTGGTGCTTGAACGAATTTCGCAGGTCAACGGAACCTCTTACAAGTTAGGCCATGGATCCGAAAATCCAAAGGTGAGGTCTATCCGCCCATCAGGTTTCTTCAATCCGTTCCCCGCTCGCCCCGTGTTTTGGTGTTTCCGTGGCCGCCCGCTCGGCATTGAACGCGGGCTCCCGGTCGATCTCCTTCTCGCCGTCCGGCCTCAGGCGCTGAAAACGGCGCTGTGGATGGATGCGACATCCATATCGGCACCACCGTTCGGAGAGACCCCTACATTCAGAGTCGATCCTGTACATACCAACAAACCAACTTTTCATGGTTCCCGTATGGTTTCAGAGTGGTGCGAACGGATTTCGTCCATCAGTATGACCCCCTTTTGGAGGTGTTAAGTCTGCCGAGTTGGTGTGCCTCAATGGAAACCAAGAGGAAACGAACCAGTCCTGGAGCTTCGGGGCCCCTTGGCCCTGAACTTAGTACCTCAAGAAACGCCCCGACTTCCGCCCGGCCATTATCCGTGCTAGCGGGCACTGGATGAAAACCCCGTAGCAGCGAGGACCTTGAAGACAACGCCTGTCCACATTCAATTTGGTTCATGAAAAGGGGCGTGGAACTTGGCAGGCTCAACGCAGGGAGGGAAATCAGATGAACCTGATGCCCATCACATGAACTGATGGATTGATGGATTGATGGATTGATCGATCCACCGGTCGATTGCTTGCTTGCTTGATTCATTGAGTGATTGATTGATTCACTGCCTAATTGACCGCTTCATTGGCTGATTGACTGGTTGACTGATTGACAAACTGATTGCTTGCTTGCTTGATTGATTGCTTGATTCATTGGTTGGTGGGTTGATTGATTGATTGATTGATTGATTGATTGATTGATTGATTGATTGATTGATTGATTGATTGATTGATTGATTGATTGATTGATTGATTGATGCATTGATGCATTGATTGATTGACTGACGGACTGACTGATTGATTGATTGATTGGTTGGTTGGTTGGTTGATTGCTTGCTTGCTTGCTTGGTTGGTTGGTTGCTTGCTTGCTTGCTTGCTTGCTTGCTTGCTTGCGTGCTTGACTGTCTGCTTGCTTGCTTGCTTGCTTGCTTGATTAATTGATTGATTGATTGATTGATTGATTGACTGATTGATTGCTTGCTTGCTTGCTTGACTGCCTGCTTGCTTGCTTGCTTGATCAATTGATTGATTGATTGATTGATTGATTGATTGATTGATTGATTGATTGATTGATTGATTGATTGATTGATTGATTTAAATTATTAATTTACTGATTGATTGCTTGATGCATTGATGCATTGATTGATTCATTGACTGACTGATTGATTGATTGGTTCGTTGGTTGGTTGGTTGATTGATTGATGTGCGTTGCTTTCTGCATAGCTGCGCACCTTGCTCCCCTTTCCAGCCCACAAACCCAGGGGCCCTGCTGGTACAGCAAGCATGGCTCAATGTCGTCCCCCTCCACGATCTGCACGTCATCCTGCGATGAGCACACCGGACAAGCCTCTGCCAACACCTGTAGGGCAACCGGCATGCTCTTTGTTGTTGGTGTGCTGCTACTGTTGTAGCTCTTCTTCTTCTTCCTCTTCTGCTTCTTATTCTTCTTCTGCTTCTTATTCTTCTTCTGCTTCTTCTTGTTGCTGCTGCGGAGGTTGTGGTGGTCTTTGTGGCTGTGCTTGTCGTTGCCAAGCCTTCGGTTCGCAGGACAGGTCTCTGAGACCGCGGCCTGGCCACCAGCACCGCCACACCTGGACCCCCTGAAGCCCTTCAAGGGGACGGCCATTTCAAGGCAATCGCGCGCACTTTTGCGGCTCGGTGGAGGGAACGGCCGGAGGGCTAAAAGCGGAGAAGAAAAGAAGAAGGAAAAAAACGGAAATCCGAAAGGGCCGAACAAAAACAAAAGCGCAAAATGTCCAGAAGTTGGCCAAAAGGCGAGCTCAGCCTCCCAATGAAACCAGCCGCCAAACTTTCTAACCCCTCCTTTTGCGAAATTTGGCCCCATGAGCCGTCCTCCTGCCGGGGCACGAAGTTCTCCTTCGCATCGGTCGGCTTCTCCTCAGCTCACAGGACCCTCGGAGATTTGAGGTGAAGTTTTTGAACAAGGGGGGCCCGACAAATAATTGGTGGTTCTCCTTTTGGCGTTCCCCAAAAAAAACAACCTGAAAAACAAATAGTACTCTCCGGCAAAAAAAAACACAAAAAAACAACTTGGGAAGTAACCGTGGTTGTTTAGGGGCCTGAATGTGCCGATGGCTACCACCGAACTACCTAAACGCTGCTCCTCCACCGCGAAGTCCACGCCGAAGATGGGGGTGACGCTAAAGATCTTCCTGCGGCCGCGAACTGGGTCTGGTGGCAGGGCTGTTTGAGTCGAAACTCACCTGTTCCGACTGAGATCTTTGTTGGGGGGGGACTGTAAAATACACACACGCGAACCCACCAGAAACAATTCGACGACTCAAGCAAAATGACTGAAACGACGCTTCATGCCCCTTCCCTGTTCGTGCCCGGCATTCTCTGGCCGGAAACCCAGGATCTGTAAACCCCAAGTTGATTAATTGGGGGGGGGGCATGCCATTTACAGGGGAACCTTCACCTTCACTTTCTGGGGTAAACCCCGCCCCCTCCCCCGCCGGACCCAAACAAACAAACAAACAAACAAACAAACAAACAAGCAAACAAACAAACAAGTAATAAAAGTTACCCCCCGCCCACCCCACCCCACCCGCCAAAACAAAACACAGTTGATCCAGCTCGCATGCCGCCAGGCGGCCAGAGGTTGTAAATCTGGGTGTAGACCTGCTAGGCCCACCGGAGGGAGGGAGGGGGGGGGGGTTGAGTTATGAGGCGCGGAAACATGACCGTGGTTCAAACAACCTTCTTTTGGCCCATCACTGCGCATCCTGCTTCTGGCCGCCCTTGTGGTACCAGGTTGTTTCTCTTGCACCAGTTTTGCCCAAGCCTTAGCGTTGGTCCGAACATCTCCCCTGGAAGAAAGACAAAAACTAGATGAGCTGACGGACCCTACCGCGAGTCTCCGCGAGATGTTCGTGGAGCCAGGCCGATCACCGTGGGACACTGGGCACCGTGCCGTCTTTGGGGGGACGGCCGACTCACTGAAAGACGCCGACGGAGTTTTGGTGACGGTTCTCAGAATGTTATGGCCATGTGGCGTTTTTGTCAGCCCTGCACATAGGCAAGCTGCCCGCGCAAGTGACTCATATGCAACGAAAGCCTGTCAAAAGCACACGAACTTGGCTCCCGCGCTTCCTGTTGCTGAAGCCAACATCCAAAACTGCAACTCTTTGTTGTATGGCATCAAAGTCCGCATCAAACATGCCCCCAACAAACACTCAGAAATTTGTCCGCGAAAGAGTGTTTTGTTTTCCAATTTCAAGAGCTTTCTGCCAAGTTCTACTGACAAGTCTGTTTCCAGCAGCTGGCGCGTCCAAAGCGGAGACCCCCGCGCGGACCAACAAAAAAAAACGCTTGGTTGCGTTCCCAGTGCCCGAAAATGGGGTTCCATGCTGGTGTGAGCAAGCCAGCGCTACTTGGCGTTTCGGCTGCTTGCAACCCAATCAGAACCACTGCCTCTTGCCAGCCGTGACTTTCTGGGCCTCCAGAGCTCCCCAAAGGACGGGAGTTCAGTCTCTTAAGTTTGGCCGGCTTCTGGGAGCGGGGAAAAAAAGGAAGCCAAGGAAACCCCGCAACTTTTGGGGGGGGGGGCCCTTTCTCTTTCTTCGTCCGCCAGCCGGCCTCCTCCAAATGCTCCACCGGATCCGCGCGGAAGCCGAGGATGTAGCCTCCGCCTCGCACAGCAGTTTGCCAGACGCAGTCCGAGCTCCAATGGGCGTGCCTTTTCATTGGGAACCTCTTTTTGGTTGCGTTCAAAGGGAAACCCAAAGGAAAACCTCCAGAAGCCAAGCGTTTTGCAGGGTTCCTTAACATTTTTGAGATAAATCCGCAAAATAATGCGGAAACGCAATGGTCCTCCTTCTTTCGCTTGATGCCCCACAAAGGGCGGAACCGGCAGAAACGGCAAAGGACCCTCAGCCACTTTCTTCATGGAAGTGGCCATCCTTCGGCTTAGCCACCCCCCCCTGCCAAGAAAAACAAGAGAAGAACAAGCAAGCAAGCAAGCAAGCAGGCAAGCAAGCAAGCAAGCAAGCAAGCAATCAAGCAAGCAAGCGAGCAAGCAAGCAAGCAAGGCAAGCAAGGCAAGCCAAGCCAAGCCAAGCCAGCTACGGCCGGGGAAGGGGTGGTGTATTTTCACCAGCCAAGCCACTGGCGGCAGTGGTCTCGATAACCAGGGCCTGCCCAAACTTGGAGTTCCTCAGCAAGCAAAGTGGGTCCGTGTTTTTACGGGAGACCCTCAGAATCGGGTGGTTTCCCTTTGGTTTCGCCTTCCAACACCTGAAAACCCGGCTACCCTACAAAAACGAGGCAGATGGCGTGCAGTGACCATTGCAAGTTTTCCATGGCATCTGTTTGTCCAGCTGATCCTTCCGCCCTCGTGGCCAGTCGGCAAGTTCAGTTGATGCAGTTAAGAGAATTAAGCAATTGATCTCTCAAACAATGAATCAGTCAAACACACCCCACTAAATCCCATGCCGCCCTATAGCTGGCAACAAACTATTTTCTGCCGTTCAAAGGTGGTCCCCTTTGCTACCTGGTACTCAGGTAAATGGATTCACCGGGCACGCCAAAGATTTGGAGCTGCTTTTTTGCCGCGTCTTACAGGTGCAGGTGTGACTGACAACTTAGAGCCTCTTGCCTCTCCCTTCGCCGTTGCAGCCTCAGGCGGGGGTCCTCACGTTGATGCTCTTCATCTGCAGGTACGGAATGGAGACCTGGGCCCAAGGAAAGGGACCCCGACATCGACACGCCACCGACCGACCGACCGACCGACCGACCCGCGCACCCCCCCCCCCCCCCGCACCGAGACCCAGCGACCCAGCGACCCAGCGACCCGCGCGCGGTGCGCTTTTTTTTCTCCGGCCCCTTCCGAGCGCGGGGCATTGAAGTTCTCGGCCAGCACGGCAAACCACACAGTGCGCACCTCGGAACGATTCGGCGAGTTCTCTCGCGCCTTGCGCGGGGCCGGTGCTCTCGTGGCCACGCACCGCAGTTCCAGGGATCCCGGCGTTGGTGATGATGAAGGTCCCCAGGTTGCCTGAAGGAACCCCAAGCAAATCTCTGGCCTTGGTGAAATTCGGATCTCCATACTGAAAGACGAACTCCATCTTGCACCACCTAATTAGGAAACCCGAGAATGATTCCCCTAAAAAACCCAACGAACATTGGGTTTCTCGCACCACCTAGGAAACCCGAGAATGATTCCCCTAAAAAAACAACGAACATTGGGTTTCTCGCACCACCTAGGAAACCCGAGAATGATTCCCCTAAAAAACCCAACGAACATTGGGTTTCTCGCACCACCCAGGAAACCCGAGAATGATTCCCCTAAAAAACCCAACGAACATTGGGTTTCTCGCACCACCCAGGAAACCCGAGAATGATTCCCCTAAAAAACCCAACGAACATTGACCACCCAGGAAACCCGAGAATGATTCCCCTAAAAAACCCAACGATTTTTCCCGCGACCCCCAGGAAACCCGAGAATGATTCCCTAAAAAACCCAACGACCACCCAGGAAACCCGAGAATGATTCCCCTAAAAACCCAACGAACATTGGGTTTCTCGCACCACCCAGGAAACCCGAGAATGATTCCCCTAAAAAACCCAACGAACATTGGGTTTCTCGCACCACCCAGGAAACCCGAGAATGATTCCCCTAAAAAACCCAACGAACATTGGGTTTCTCGCACCACCCAGGAAACCCGAGAATGATTCCCCTAAAAAACCCAACGAACATTGGGTTTCTCGCACCACCCAGGAAACCCGAGAATGATTCCCCTAAAAAACCCAACGAACATTGGGTTTCTCGCACCACCCAGGAAACCCGAGAATGATTCCCCTAAAAAACCCAACGAACATTGGGTTTCTCGCACCACCTAGGAAACCCGAGAATGATTCCCCTAAAAAACCCAACGAACATTGGGCTTCTCGCACCACCCAGGAAACCCGAGAATGATTCCCCTAAAAAACCCAACGAACATTGGGTTTCTCGCACCACCCAGGAAACCCGAGAATGATTCCCCTAAAAAACCCAACGAACATTGGGAAAACCCGAACATACCCCAGGAAACCCGAGAATGATTCCCCTAAAAAACCCAACGAACATTGGGTTTCTCGCACCACCCAGGAAACCCGAGAATGATTCCCCTAAAAAACCCAACGAACATTGGGTTTCTCGCACCACCCAGGAAACCCGAGAATGATTCCCCTAAAAAACCCAACGAACATTGGGTTTCTCGCACCACCCAGGAAACCCGAGAATGATTCCCCTAAAAAACCCAACGAACATTGGGTTTCTCGCACCACCCAGGAAACCCGGGAATGATTCCCCTAAAAAACCCAACGAACATTGGGCTTCTCATGGTTTGCGCAGTCTGAGCGCTCCTTGGGCCAACTGTTGCCGAACTCCCCGGCTCAAACCCATCGGGCCGTGCGAGCCGCGCGAGCCGCGCGCATCGGCGAAGCGGCGAAGCGGCGAAACGGCCGGCCTTGGTCGGAGGAGAGGTTCCAAATGCCGTTGATCTTCTCGTACACCTCCCGGTGCCCCAAAATGGCGGTTTTTGTTTCCTCGTTTTTTCCGGTTGGATCTCGGGCCCCAATAAGTCTAGGGGTACCTTCCCCATTCTTTCCAGCTTCTTTCTAGAAAACCTCCGGAATCCCCAGAAAAAAAAGGATTTGCTGGTTTTTGGAAAGAACGATGGTTGAAAAGAATGGGAAATCAACCCCCAGAAGAAGCCCTGAGTTGAGGACCGTGGAAGCAAAAAGGGGTGAATGAAGTGGATTGATTCAACATATCTACCGGAACTGGGCCCCAACCGGCGGACTTGTTCTGCGAGGCTGTATTTTCGGAGCTTGCCTGCTTGCACAGAGTAAGACAGGATAACCTTGGTGTTTGCCATTAGGGAAAAAAGAAACGGCACTCCCTGATTGGTTGATGTACGAGGGAACCCCCCCCCAACAAACAAGTTGAAGAATTTGCATCCAACAAGTTGAAAAAGGATGTCCATCCACTGGGCGTCTGGCTTTTCAAGGGGGAAAAAGGACCGCGGGGCCTGCTCGTTCGGGAGCATGATGAGCTCCTTCTCGCGGATGATGGCGCCCCGAAGTTTCAGATCCTGAGCGTATAGCGGGCCACTTGTGTGGAGCTTGGTCGCAAAAGCAGTTTGCAACCACATCAGGTCGTCTCGGAGCCAAAAGTCAGGATCGAGTCCATGGTTTTGGCCATTTGGCCGTTTTCTGGCATGCGGCACGCCTGTGGAAGGGGGCCGGAACCACCAAAACAAGCCCACGGCTTGAGGGTGGTTTAAGACGGCCGAAGGATCCGCCGCCGTTCCCTGAAAACCTGAGAGCCTTGTTTTGGTGGTTCAGAGCGGGCCGTATGCTGTTCCTTGGGTTTCTCTGCCCCGAAGCACCGGCTCTCCGCGGAGCAGGCTCACCTGAACTCACCTTAAAGACGGCCCCAAACTCCGGTCGACGCAAAAGGCGCGCCTCGGGTCATGTGCCCCGGACCCTCCAAAAACAATCGGCCCCTCCCAGCAGATGCCAGCCACAGAACTCTCAGCTTCGGGGCTCGGATGGGATCGTTTCTGTCCAGCGGCTCTATAGAGCTTGGTGGTCTCATAGCTTTTGAAGACCGCCTGGCACTGAAGACGGCCTGGTGAATTACGTCAACTTCAGCTTTCGGAGCCAACAAAACTGGGATGGCTCTCCTTGCGAGTAAGTGGTACAAGTTCCTCGGACTAGGGGCCCTCCGGCTCAATCCGAGGTTAACATTGGACTCAGTAGATGGCACAGTTCCATTCGGAAGTAGGATAGATAAACCCAAATCCGAAAAATTGCGTCACCTACGTGAAATGCGGAAGGGTACAACCAAAAACCACCCGATTTTCCAGTGAATTCTCCCAAACAGCTGGTGAAGGTGATCTTTGAGCGCCCGTGTCAGGCTTGCATGCTGGAACCCACCTCTAGGAGAGTCCCTCTCTCTTGGCCAGAAATGAGCCACAAAAAAACGAAGCGGAACCTCAATTGTGCGGGATCCCCGTGGGGTTCCAAAACGAATCTGCCAGGGGCTGTTTTGATGTTACGTTGGTTTGAAAAGCCACTTTGGCAACCTTTGGGAACGAAAAGGAGAGATCGTAGAAAGTGGTTGACCACTTAGGCTATAGCCCCCTAATAACAAGGATAACCCCACTTAGGGGACTTGCAGGCTGTAACCTAGGTTGCTAACCACTTGTGCCTTGGCTGAACATATAGGGGTGCTAAAACCATGGCTGCATCAGGTACGTGCCTGGACTGTGGTGAACAGCCGCGGGCTGTGCTTCACCTGTCGATCCGACATTCGACTGGCCGCTTGAAATAGGGCAGCCCCCGAAACGGCTTCACGGTTTCTGTGGTGTCCCTTTCAAACCACCCCGAAAGAGGTACCCCCCCCCACCAAAAAAAACACAAAAAGACACCCCGACAGGCCCTGGATGAGCGCAGCCGAACTTTTTGAAGACGATACCAGGGCCCCGAAATTCTTTAGAGTGGGATGGTCTTTTTCAAGGGGGGCCTTGTTTTGCCTTTGAAGATGTGGGTTGTTGTTGTGTCTTTCTTCCGTGTTTTTGTTTGGGGGGGCGCTCGATTCAGCGTCATTTCTCGCTCATAGTCTCAGAACCCCTTGCCCAAGACGCGCTTTCATTTGGGCCGAACTTCCGCAACTGGTTTGTGAAAACCGCTCGTGCTAACACCATCCAAACCGTCACCGGTATCAACCACCAAGTGAACAACAGCGTGACTGCACTGGTGTATGTTGGGGGCACACCGCAGGCATTTGACTTAGCCAGTATACAAGTGTAGGTCATGCGTTGGACTATTTGGGTCCTTTCCGCACCACTCAGTCCTTCACCCCTGCAATGGAACCAACATGTACGACATGTATGAGGTGGGGAGGAATCTGCTTGCCCTTTCCTCACTTCCGACCGGGTGGATTGGCCATGAAAAAATCTGAACTTGTTTAGCACTAAAATGGGCGAAGCCAAAAAGTGACCAAAGTCCAGGAACTCAGGAAGTGAGTATTTCTGTGCGGGCAGCCGCGTGTCCAAGTTCAAAGACATCCTGAAGCGGGACTGGAAACTGCCAAAGGGCAGTCCCAAACCCGCCGGCTTCTCTTTCTCTCTCTCTCTCTCTCTCTCTCTCTCTCTCTCTCTCTCTCTCTTCACGCGGGAACCTCCAAATCAGCTGGCGAGGCCCGGATTTTTCGCGCCCCAAATGCGTCCTTCAAGGGAACCTGTTTGGAGCCACTTTCTCTGAGCGGGCTGCCAGAGATGTGAAGATGAACTCGAAGCGGGTGGAGTTGTAGCGCGTCATGACCTCAATGGCCGAAAAACCTTTATGGGGTGGGGGGAGAGGGGCGGGCAAAGGCACGAGCAGTTTCCTTTTGGCCTCCCGTTCAACCACCAACCAAGTCCGGTCCACCATTTTCAGAAACCCCCCATATCGGTTTGTCAAGCGTGGGCACCTCTGAAATGGCCGGTGAAACCTCTGTGGCTTCTCTGAAGTACTGAAGCACAAGCCCGCAACGCAATGGGTGCCGTCAAAAAACGACACGAACCAATACTCATACCGTGCAGGAACAGAAGTCTGCACCGAACACTGGGATAAACACCTTCTAACAGGCGCAGGAATTTGTCCATCAACAGGATAGCAAAAACATGTGCATGCAGAATAATTACTTCCATGCTCAGTATGCCAAACCAAGAACGCGGAACCCCCTTGGGCTCATTTGCTCGGTGTTGCCTATTCATGGCAAGCTGGACCGATGTTTGTTGCTGGACTCTTCGAGGTGCTCTCAGAAAGCTGGGCTGTCAGATTCCCTGCCAACAGCTTCCATCTTTCAGTGGGCCAAAAATCTCACTCTGAGTGGATGGCCCAGAAAAAGTCCAAACTTTGTACTTACCACTAAAATGGTCTTCCAAAAAAGTTTAAAGTTCATGAACTCAGGAAGTGAGAAATGGAAACCCGACCGCTGAATCAACAACCAATCATTCAAAACCTAAGGAACCGGACGGCCGGGAACCATACGGGACCCGGCCGGCCGCGACTCGAAGCTCGCCCGCTGGGGCTGGCACATAGAGCGCCTGGCTGTTCCCACGAAGCTTCGAGTTCACCTTGGAAAGGAGCGGGAGGGGGGAGGGGGTGTTCAAGCAATGCAAGCTGATACGGCTGTGGGTGTCAAAACCGTTTGGGATCCCATTCTGGGGGTTTCGGCGCACCACCCATTTTAGTTATTCTATTGTGGTGGGGATTGAATCGGATGTTCGCTGAAATACGATTTGGATTTTGACCCATGGCCATATAGCTGGGGCTGAGGTTGGTCGGCTGGTCTCCTCAGCATGGCAACGTTGCTTCTCAGTTGGTTGACAACTTGCTGGCAACCGGGGGAGAGTAGCCCCTTGACAAGCATGGTTACAACCCAATTACAAAATGTCTATCGAACACCAGAGTTTCCAGGCCGAATCTGTACATAAACTCAGGCTGCATTGCTTCAGCTGACCACATCCCGACCCTAAAGCTCTTGAGCAAAGAGATCTCAAGTTGTGGTCAGACGGCATCAAAACATACCAGCCAGCAGCTTCACGGAAGGGAGGAGACGTTTGATATGAGCTTGCCTAGATGGGTCCTCTTTTTGAGGGTACCCCTCTTTTGGTGGCCGTAACGGAAACCGAAAAGGAACCTTAAATCAGAGAAACCCCACATCAGCCTCAGCGTTTAGCCGGAAGAGGAGCTCGTCTTCTTGCTCGAGAAGGGAGCTGCAAGCCGCTTTTCTGACGGGAGGAATGGCTGAAGAGGTGCTTTCTCCCCTCCAATCATGGAAGCCGTGTTCAGCCATTTTGGAAGGTATTCAGCCATTTTCGGCCATTGTCGACAACAGGAGGGTTTTGGAGGAAGAGTTTCCTTTTGGGGAACCCCACCTAATTATCCACTTCCATGATTGTTGGAGGCAGGGTATCGTAAGCTCGTCTACAACGTTTGTGAGAAAGTCCAAGACCTGCAGGGAAGTACAGACCTAAGTCTTGATGAGCTTGTTTTGCCCGGCGAGCTCGCCCGTAAAATAGGCTGGTGCCTCATGCATCACCTTTCATATTCAGCCCCTATGGCCCGTTTCCACGTTTCCATGAAGGTGATCAACAGAAACAGCCTCACAACTCCTCCGCTGCAAATTCACCAAAGAGCCCAAAGTGGCGGCCCCAAAAAACGAGAGGCCTCTTTCCGGTCTCCGTGTTCACTTGAATTGCTTGCTGACGTTGGAAGGGGAGCAAAAAAATAAATCTTAGCAGTTAAGTGGTTGGATTTCAACCACTAAACCACAATAAGCAAGAATGGGAAAAAGGTTTCCCAACAACAACCACGATTGGGGGGCGATAGACCGTCACAGTCCGCCCTGCGTAGAATTTTTGCGCGTTGAGTGCTTGCCGAGGTGCCGTGCGGATATTCACGCTCGAGACGCAGTTGAAGCCAATACCTGGGAGCGCGCGGCGGCCCGGCGAAGGCGACATGAAGCGGCAGGACCGTATGGCAAAAAAGCTAAGCTCGTAGAGCGGAAGGTACAAGCGAGCATCGAGGCTTTCTATCGACCTGTTTTAAGGGCACTGCGCCATGCATGCAAACAAAATTAAGCAAGTTTTCTAGCCAGTGCTTTCCTTGTTTCTTGGGAACGGCGCGCTTGAAATCAATCATATTCATTCTCTCACACCCGCCCGACCTCTTTCCCGTCCAAATCCGGGCGGCTCAAATTCGTCCGTGCATACTTGGCCGAGGTCCAAATGAGCCTCGCACCCAAATCGCCGAGATGCATGGGTCAAAATCCAAATCGTACCCCCACTGAACATCCGATTCAATCAACACTAAGCTAGGTTCTAAAATGGGTGGTGCACCGAAAACCCCAAAATGGGATCCCAGTGGTTTTGACACCCACAGCCATATGGAAGAAACCGCCTGGCCGCCAACCTTCGACCTTCCGGATGCCAAAAGAAATCGCAGCGAGGTGTGAGCAGCCAGCCGCTCGGCTCCGAAGCAAGGGGCTGACTTTCAGGCATAGGCAACCTAGGCCCTTCGCCTCCCATAGAACTCCTCTCTTGGAATGCCGCCTGCCTAGCCACTCATCGCAAACCCCACGGCAAGACGTCCTCTCTTGAAAAGCTCAAGAACCCGGCCTGAGGTTGGTGACAATGAGGATCCCCCTCTCGCCATTGTTGCCCTTGGTGTCCTGGCCGCATCACTTTAAAAAAAAACATCGAAGCTCGAATCGCTCTAATCGCTCGAATGCTCGAATCGCGCCGTGCAAAAAAAAAAAAGGGGCGCTCCTCCACCGAGTTAATTGAGTCGATCCTGAGCCATGCGCACTTTGCAGGCACTTTGCATCCAGGGGAAACTACCAAATCACTACCCAACTGGAAACTTCCGCAATCCCCAAGTTTTATGTGTTTCTTTCTCCTTTTCCCCTCAATCGCTAAGCACCAAAGCACATTAGTGCATTCTGCGTTGTTTCCTTTCGGCGGCCAAGTAGCTGAAACTCACCTTTTCGGAGTTTCAATAACTGCGGCATCTGGTCGAACTTGATCCTCGGCGCACGAATCCATGATGGATGGACAAACTTCTGGACCAGTTGGTAGGTGGTTTGTCCCATTGTTTCTACAGGGCTTCATCCATCCGTGCTTTGTGGATTTCGCCCATCCGCCCACAGCAACCAAAAAGCAGCTGCAACCAACAGCGCCGCAAAACACGCCAAGGAGCTCTCTATCCTGCCATACCTGCACGAGGTTTTTCAGCCAAGCATTGGCTGAGATTGGCCCCTTGGGCTTTCACAGGATAGTGGCCGTGTCGATTGACCCAAAGTGTGCGTGAGGCCTCTGACCCAGATTGAGACGGTTACTTTCCCGCCAAAATTAAACCTGCCTCCTCGAAGGTCATGTCGGAAGCACCCCTTCTCTTGCAAGGAGCAACTGGGTAAGTTTGATTCACAAATCCGCAGATAACCCAAAGTGGTTCGGGGGATATGGGAAACCAGCACGAAAAAACAAAACTACAGTGGAGCCCTAACGTCGGGGGGGAAAGCGACACCCCCCCCCCCTCCCGGCGGTTTTCAGTCACTTGGCACCTCTTCTTGCAGCGTGTCCGACCCCGCCATGGCCCCTCTCTTCGCCCCCTGTCCAAACAAAAATCTGTGAACATCGGTGCGCTGAAGTGAAGAGCCTGAGTGGAAGAGTGAGGAAGGTAACCTGTCTCCAATGTTTTGCGCAAAGGAAAACAAAGTAGAAGTGACCTACTTCTAAAAAAAAAAAACACTTGGCCGCATGTCACACTTCCCGAGCCAAATGCTACGGGATCGTGGCAGTTTAGGCGAATCGATCGCCCGCTGAGATCCGTGAGCCCTCCCCCGAACTCGGTTTAGGCCGAAGCGGCTCCTCGAAAACAAAGGTTATCTCGGTTTTCTCGCGTCCTGAGTGGATTGGCCAGAAAAAGTTCATTGTTCTTGTTTGTAAGATGGTCCCAGAAAATCTCGGAGCTTGAGCTTTATCGCCGGCCCGTTCTCCTTGCCCCCCAAAAAGGGGCAAAAGGGGTGGATCGATGGCGCCGGCTTCTCGGCCTGAGACTGGGATCGGCAGCAAGCAGCCCGACCTGGGATTTCCCTGCCCGAATGTTGACCCCAACTTATTCAACCCCGGTTTATTCGCGCGGGGGGCCTGATTCCAAAAAGCTGGGGTTGATTCATCTGGGGTCAACCTTACAGGGTTCTTTGAAGGACACAACCCCCACCACCGGCACAAAAGGATCCTTTTTCGGTCACCAAATTGGCAACAAAAACCTCCCCGTCGAAAAGTAGGCCTTGACCGAGCGGCGTTGCTTTGGTCATACTTGGCATTGCGAGATGGGCCCACACCGACCCGGTGAAAGATCCTCACCTCTCACGCGCGTGCTCAGCAACCAGCGCACATTTTGCACCCCACGAAGCCACGCTTCTCTCCCCGGCGCCGACGAAGCGAGCGCAGCGCTGGCGGCCCTGGGCCAGTTGTGCTCCGGCGCCCAAGGTTGGGATGACCTGGTCCAAACCGCGTTTTTCTCTCACCCCTTGTTCAAGCAGCCTTTGTTTTTGGCTTCTGCTCAAACGGTAGGGCCCGGTTGCTTAAACCAAGATTGCCCCTTTCCCCATGCTTTAGAAAAGGCGGGTAAGTCTTCCCTTTGCTCACGGCAGACGGCAAGGGTCCATTCTGACCCTTTTCTTAAGGTTTCCCAGGAATCACAAGGGTTTTGGGAATGAACCTTGGGATTCCATTGCAACTAGTTGGGTGAGCGAACTGCTTCACAAGGAGTTGGATCCTAGAGCTAGTTGCGCTACATGTAATTTATCTACAGCTAAGTGTGTGCCTACCACGTCCTTGCAGAACTCCTGGTAGCTCCGAAACGCTCCAACGCTTTATAAGCAAATTTGGATACCTCCAGCTCCCCAGCCAAGCTCCCTTCCAACCACGTGGAGCCATCCTTGGGGAGGCCGTTGGGCGGCAAACTCAGGCAGAGGAGGCGTTTCTGCCTTCGCAAGGCGGAGGCGGAGGGCCTCCCACCTCGGCGATCTTTGTCAGGTGGGTCGAAGGGTTCGCAGGCCGCGCGCTGTGAACCACCGGCTGATTTGGACACCTAGGGGGCGAGGCCAAACAAGTGGCTCCGCCAAAAGCAAAGTGGGCAGAACCAACAAAAAGACGGAAATGGCGGTTCACTTCCGGAAAGCTATCCCGGAATACAGAAGATCTTGACTGGAATGCGGCCTGGAATTTTTGGCAACACCCGCTTCATCGTCCAGAAGTCAAAGGGAAGCTTGTCATGCTACCTCTATGAAGCTCTCCTGCGTCACTTAGGTTTTCGTATTTCACGCGTACTTTCTCGTCAGCGAGTGACACTTCCCCTCCACACGCAAATTTGTCTAGCGCCGACTCGCTTCGGTTTGAGTCTGGTTTGTGCAGTGCATTTGCTCTCATAGACTGGTTTTCGGTCTTACCCACCGCTGCGTCCCTTCTACCGCGCAAAGGCGCTGCTCACGAAACAGGGTAAAAGGGCACTGGGGGACCTAGGTTATGAAAACGCGGGAGGCCATGGTGCACTGCTGGTAACGGAAACCGGCGGGAAGCAAACCACCTGCAGGGGCCGGCTTTGACACATGGCTCGAAAACAACTGTGCGAATGAACGTGTTGGTTTGCTTTTCTCCTTTTGCTTCTTCTTTTTGTTTCCGGAAACTGGTTGGCAATGTCCCATTTACCTTTCACCAAGTGGGGCTTCCTGAATCTGAGCGTCTTTTTTTCGGGTCCCCAGAGGTGGTGGTCCTTTTGGCTCTTCAAAAAACACGAAGAAGGGCGACCCTCAAAGAATGATACACCCATCTGGGGGTTTATCAAAAGGTTCTCCACATGACCATTGCCGAAAACCACTAAAAAGATGAGAGATTTCCCACTCAACAGGAGTTCGTCCTGGTCATTTGGCGGCCGAAGGTCGGTCGGGAATATGGATCGACCCCCATATGGACCCCCCGGCATTTCTCGACCACAAGGCGCACGGGTCCCGAAGGTCAGCTCCGGCGCCAGCGGACCAGCGGGAGCAGCGGGAGCAGATGTAGCCTCAGGCGGAGGTTTCGGCCTGGAACCATGGTCTTCCAAAAAAAAAAAGGCTGTCAGCTTCCCTCTTGGTGGTTTGGATCGATGGTTTGGAGGTGTGGAGATTGGGTGGCTTCCTATTTGCTCAACAGGCACCAGAGGTTGAAATCTCCAAACCAATCCAAACCACCAATTGGAGGTAACCGGAAGCTGTGCCAGTGCCGGGAAACAGAAGTTGTGGACTCTTGGGCTCGCATCCATGGTCTTTGAAGTCAGTGTCTATCTCCTCTCCAGTGTGGGCAGTTGAAAGTCTCATATGGGTGTGTAGGCCCCGGTTTTCGCTGTGGGCTTCCCTTTAAAACAACAAGAAAACACCCTTAAAAGAAGACGCGCCCATATGGGCAACAATTGAAGGTACAAATATTCTCCAAAAGACAAAAGAGCATTAGGTCCCCCCCCCCTCCTGCTTGTGGGATATCGGGGCCCCAGGTCATACCCAAAAAAGCAGTAAACTACAAGTAAGTTTGTCAATTGCTCATATGAGCCATGGTCGAAAACGGTCATTCTGCAGGACATGGGACAACTAGTAAGTTCCTTTGCTTTTTGTGGTTGGTGAACCCCACGAGCCTCACGCAAATAAATAAGACGATTTGGACCGAACCTTTGGCCAGTTCAACGTGAGCTTTTGGGTGATCCTGGAGCTTGGGGAATGTTTGACCGATTCCCTCACCGGCAAACAAATTTCGATTCCCTCACTGGCAAACAGATGTCAATCATGTCAGTTGGGACACGTTGGCGGAGAAGCAAACTCTTGAGCCGTCCGGCTATGCGGGTATAGCTTGGCTCGAACTGCAGCAAGAACCTCCGAGGGAGCAAGCTGCCCGTGAAAATCCCCTGCCATGTCGTGCAGGTGCTATAACCTGGGGGGGGGGATCCGCGACGTGTGTGCCAATCGTTGACATGAACCAGCCTGCCTCGGCTTATGCGCGGGGTAGGCCATTCGAAGAAGCGTCGAGGTCACCCAATCGGGGTCCCCGAATCAGCCAGGCTGGGACTTGTTGATTCCATCCCCATGAAGGATCAGTCAAAGCGCTTGAAAAGGATCATCCGGAAAAATGGATTTGGTGCATTAGGTAGCTGGGGCATGTTCTGGAGCCGCGAGCCTTGTAAACTGAGTTTGTCCCAAGACGGCTCACCCACAGAATCGGCTCCCCGACCAAAAGACAACACGCCCCATGCTTTGTTAAAGGCAAACTCCACTGCCCTCATGTGTGCTTCACCGGCACGTCAATGAAGCCATTGGAACACAGCCTGTTTCGGAATCGATGTCTCCACCATACTGGGTCCATCAGAGCCCTTGAAATGGTGGTTTAAAGGGAAGACACCGACCAAAATACATTTTGAGAACCCGTCAAGATGCTCGCTTGAACGGACCCAGTTCCCAGTCCCCCGTCTCCGCTTTCTGAGGCGTCGCTGTGGCAGGGCAGGGTCGGCCAAGCACCGACCCAGCCCTCTCGAGCGCCATGCAGCGGTCAACATCCGTCGCACTATTGCATAAGGAACGACATGAGATCAGTGACCGTGGCTCACCTGGCTGTGGCCCAAACTTCAAACACGGCATACAAGCCCCCTCAACTCCCCCCCAGTCTGCGGTTCAGCCCCAGGTCTTGAGCCACATGTCTCGCTTCGCTCAGACGACGATCTCCTGCTGCATGCCCTGGCCCCAGGTGGCGTCGGCCGCGGATCCCACGACCTGATCCTCGATGCCGCCCTCGTTGGTGCCCCGCAAGATGCGGAAGAAGCCCTTCTCGCCCCAGTAAGGATTCCAGGAGTTCGCGATCTTCCAGTACTTCACGCCCTCCAAAAAAAAGAGACAAGACTCGGCGCTTCTTTGGCTTCTTGGACCCTAGCAGAGTATGAGTGGCACAAGTGGGACATCGTTTACGTGATCTACACGGATGATCCCAAAACAAACCGTCATCACCAGAAGGTGTGCTAGTTTTCCTGTTGTTGTTGTTGTTGTTGTTGTTGTTGTTGTTGTTGTTGTTGTTGTTGTTGTTGTTGTTGTTGTTGTTGTTGTTGTTGTTGTTGTTGTTGTTGTTGTTGTTGTTGTTGTTGCTGCTGCTGCTGCTGCTGCTGCTGCTGCTGCTGCTGCTGCTGCTGCTGCTGCTGCTGCTGCTGCTGCTGCTGCTGCTACAATTGTTGCCGTCGTTGCTATTGTTGTTGCTGGGTGGAGGTCACTATGGATATTCGCTTCCTGAGGGTTCTTGCAACCTTTAGAAGTCTGGGTGGGGTTGTCAAAAAGCCATGCGGGGGCCTGTTTTCTGGAAGGTCGCACTGGTCACAGTCCAAATGGGCGATTCCATGCCAATGGGAGGTTTAAAGGATACCAAAGGATTCTTCCTTCCTCTTCAACGGCATGAAGGACCAAACATAAACAAGGATGCAAACTTTCCTGCATTTTGATCCACGCTTACCCAGCTCTCCTTGTCCACACCCCAGCCCACCATGCGCACTGCGTGGCCCCCAGCCATGCTCCCAGAGACGTGGTGGTAGATCCCGCTGGTATACAGCTCAAAGTCCGAGTACACCGTGAAGGCGGTCTCCACGGGCCCTCGAACCAAACAGACTTATCAACAACGGCCTACCTGTGTTCAAGGCAAGTCTCCGTTCCGTTTTCTGGGGAGCGCCCCAAACTGGGCGGGTGTGTGCAATTTGGCTTCCCTGACCCTTTGGTGTGCAAGCTGGCGTGGACCCAAGGCGTTTTTGGAGCTTGGATCCCGCTTTGCACAGCCCGCGAGTCCACTTCCTGGACTGTCGCTGGTGGGGGGTTGGACTTGGGCCCAGGGATGGGGTTTTAGAAACTTGGATGCTTGAACTCCCTATCTGATCAGATTTGTGACCTCCATACCCCCCCACCAAATCACATGGAACCTGACGTTCGGGTGCTGGCTTGGACCACTTTCCTTTTTCAGGGGCCATTTCCCATGCGTCAGGTTCCGGCTGTTCATTGGTGGGAGGGTGCCTCCAACCCCCAGGAAACTTCTTGTTTCTGCCTCAAATTTCACCATACCCTGGCTCACAATCATGAATGGTTCGTTTCTGAGCACATGGTTTATCGTGGTTGCTGCAACGACCCCCCTGCAAAAGGTGAATCGTGGTTTGTGGATTCAATAAGAAAACCCAAGAGATTTCAGCCAACAAGTCAAAGTCTAAAGACCCGCTACCCAATAGCAATCAAGTGCTTCTCCCGTGAAGTCCTCAGTCTCACTTTGCTCTCCGAAGGCTCGAACTTCATGATCGTCTGCATGAAGGCTTTCAGATGTTGCTTTGGTACAACCAAGAGGGTAGCCCCAAAAAAACATAAGTTGCATAACTCCCTGAGTTGTTGATGACCCCCCCAAAAAAAAAATAGGTTGGACAGCGCCCGAAAATTGTTGATTTTACCTTGGAACAACAACCAAGTGGGTAGCCCCCCAAAAAAAAAGTCAAAAGAGAGAAACAGCTGGACAACTCCCAACAAAAATGGTTGATGACCGGGAAAAAATCCGGCTTGATGGTTGAGCTCCATCCCCAACCCCAAGTACACGGGGCTTGACCATGGCACAAGTCGAAGATGACCCTGTCTCAATTTATTTGATGCCATTTAATGGCTGATTCCCCATGACTACTTCATTTCAAAAGAAATTCCCGCTGATCACAGACAAACATGGTTGATCCCCATGGCAAGAGCGTCAGTTTCGAAACACCAACTTCCCACTCCCGCAGGGGTCCAAAAAAGGACCTACCTGAACTTGACGACCTTGCCCAAAAAAAAAATGCCTCCCTTTTGATGCTGCCCAAATGTTCCGTGGTTCATCTTGGTTGCTGTAACGACCCTCTGCAAAAAGTGAAAATACTGTTTGTGGGATTAACGGAAATAATTGTCCTACGTTGCTTGAGTATTGCAACCTTGTTCACACAGTTCCGTACTTCTCTTTTTGATTCACTCTTTCTCAAAAGAAAAGACCTACCACGAACAAGAAGCTTGGTCAAACTTAAGACCAACAAACCCAACAAACCAGCAAGCCTGGTCAAACCCAACTAACCATGCGGCTTCTTCTCCAAATGCGAAATCCTTTGGCTGGATGCTTTCAACGGCGATGCCTCCCACCCATCCCCCCCCCCCCCATCCCCCCCACACCCCGCCTCCCATCATGATCATCTTCTGGATGGCCTTCTCCCCGGAGGCCGACTGGGTGGTGCCCTTGTAGCTGTACCTGGGCTTTAACGGGAAAAACCCGAAAGGAAAGCAGCCATTGAAACCACATTTTGGGTCTTCTTTTGGAGTTGGTACCCCTCTTTTGGTTGGCTTTAAGGGAAAAGCCCGAGAGGAAAGCAGCCATTGAAACCATTTTGGGTCTTCTTTTGGAGTTGGTACCCCTCTTTTGGTTGGCTTTAAGGGAAAAACCCGAGAGGAAAGCAGCCATTGAAACCGTTTTGGGTCTTCTTTTGGAGTTGGTACCCCTCTTTTGGTTGGCTTTAAGGGAAAAACCCGAGAGGAAAGCAGCCATTGAAACCATTTTGGGTCTTCTTTTGGAGTTGGTACCCCTCTTTTGGTTGGCTTTAAGGGAAAAACCCGAAAGGAAAGCAGCCATTGAAACCATTTTGGGTCTTCTTTTGGAGTTGGTACCCCTCTTTTGGTTGGCTTTAAGGGAAAAGCCCGAAAGGAAAGCAGCCATTGAAACCATTTTGGGTCTTCTTTTGGAGTTGGTACCCCTCTTTTGGTTGGCTTTAAGGGAAAAGCCCGAAAGGAAAGCAGCCATTGAAACCATTTTGGGTCTTCTTTTGGAGTTGGTACCCCTCTTTTGGTTGGCTTTAAGGGAAAAACCCGAAAGGAAAGCAGCCATTGAAACCATTTTGGGTCTTCTTTTGGAGTTGGTACCCCTCTTTTGGTTGGCTTTAAGGGAAAAGCCCGAAAGGAAAGCAGCCATTGAAACCATTTTGGGTCTTCTTTTGGAGTTGGTACCCCTCTTTTGGTTGGCTTTAAGGGAAAAACCCGAAAGGAAAGCAGCCATTGAAACCATTTTGGGTCTTCTTTTGGAGTTGGTACCCCTCTTTTGGTTGGCTTTAAGGGAAAAACCCGAAAGGAAAGCAGCCATTGAAACCATTTTGGGTCTTCTTTTGGAGTTGGTACCCCTCTTTTGGTTGGCTTTAAGGGAAAAGCCCGAAAGGAAAGCAGCCATTGAAACCATTTTGGGTCTTCTTTTGGAACCCCTCTTTTGGTTAGATAAAAACCCGAAAGGAAAGCAGCCATTGAAACCATTTTGGGTCTTCTTTTGGAGGTTGTACCCGAAAGGAAAGGAGCCAAGGGAAAAGCCCGAAAGGAAAGCAGCCATTGAAACCATTTTGGGTCTTCTTTTGGAGTTGGTACCCCTCTTTTGGTTGGCTTTAAGGGAAAAACCCGAAAGGAAAGCAGCCATTGAAACCATTTTGGGTCTTCTTTTGGAGTTGGTACCCCTCTGTTGGTTGGCTTTAAGGGAAAAGCCCGAAAGGAAAGCAGCCATTGAAACAATTTTGGGTCTTCTTTTGGAGTTGGTACCCCTCTTTTGGCTGGCTTTAAGGGAAAAACCCGAAAGGAAAGCAGCCATTGAAACCATGTTGGGTCTTCTTTTGGAGTTGGTACCCCTCTTTTGGTTGGCTTTAAGGGAAAACCCGAAAGGAAAGCAGCCATTGAAACCATGTTGGGTCTTCTTTTTGGAGTTGGTACCCCTCTTTTGGTTGGCTTTAAGGGAAAAACCCGAAAGGAAAGCAGCCATTGTAACCATTTTGGGTCTTCTTTTGGAGTTGGTACACCTCTTTTGGTTGGCTTTAAGGGAAAAGCCCGAAAGGAAAGCAGCCATTGAAACCATTTTGGGTCTTCTTTTGGAGTTGGTACCCCTCTTTTGGTTGGCTTTAAGGGAAAAACCCGAAAGGAAAGCAGCCATTGAAACCATTTTGGGTCTTCTTTTGGAGTTGGTACCCCTCTGTTGGGCTTTAAGGGAAAAACCCGAAAGGAAAGCAGCCATTGAAACCATTTTGGGTCTTCTTTTGGAGTTGGTACCCCTCTTTTGGTGGCTTTAAGGGAAAACCCGAAAGGAAAGCAGCCATTGAAACCATGTTGGGTCTTCTTTTGGAGTTGGTACCCCTCTTTTGGTTGGCTTTAAGGGAAAACCCGAAAGGAAAGCAGCCATTGAAACCATGTTGGGTCTTCTTTTTGGAGTTGGTACCCCTCTTTTGGTTGGCTTTAAGGGAAAAACCCGAAAGGAAAGCAGCCATTGAAACCATTTTGGGTCTTCTTTTGGAGTTGGTACCCCTCTTTTGGTTGGCTTTAAGGGAAAAGCCCGAAAGGAAAGCAGCCATTGAAACCAGTTTGGGTCTTCTTTTGGAGTTGGTACCCCTCTTTTGGTTGGCTTTAAGGGAAAAACCCGAAAGGAAAGCAGCCATTGAAACCATTTTGGGTCTTCTTTTGGAGTTGGTACCCCTCTTTTGGTTGGCTTTAAGGGAAAAACCCGAAAGGAAAGCAGCCATTGAAACCATTTTGGGTCTTCTTTTGGAGTTGGTACCCCTCTGTTGGTTGGCTTTAAGGGAAAAGCCCGAAAGGAAAGCAGCCATTGAAACAATTTTGGGTCTTCTTTTGGAGTTGGTACCCCTCTTTTGGCTGGCTTTAAGGGAAAAACCCGAAAGGAAAGCAGCCATTGAAACCATGTTGGGTCTTCTTTTGGAGTTGGTACCCCTCTTTTGGTTGGCTTTAAGGGAAAACCCGAAAGGAAAGCAGCCATTGAAACCATGTTGGGTCTTCTTTTTGGAGTTGGTACCCCTCTTTTGGTTGGCTTTAAGGGAAAAACCCGAAAGGAAAGCAGCCATTGTAACCATTTTGGGTCTTCTTTTGGAGTTGGTACACCTCTTTTGGTTGGCTTTAAGGGAAAAGCCCGAAAGGAAAGCAGCCATTGAAACCATTTTGGGTCTTCTTTTGGAGTTGGTACCCCTCTTTTGGTTGGCTTTAAGGGAAAAACCCGAAAGGAAAGCAGCCATTGAAACCATTTTGGGTCTTCTTTTGGAGTTGGTACCCCCTCTTTTGGTTGGCTTTAAGGGAAAACCCGAAAGGAAAGCAGCCATTGAAACCATTTTGGGTCTTCTTTTGAGTTGGTAGTCCTGGGTTGGCTTTAGGGGAAAAGCCCGAAAGGAAAGCAGTCCATTGAAACATTGGGTCTTCTTTTGGCACCCCCTCTTTTGGTTGGCTTTAAGGGAAAAACCCGAAAGGAAAGCAGCCATTGAAACCATTTTGGGTCTTCTTTTGGAGTTGGTACCCCTCTTTTGGTTGGCTTTAAGGGAAAAACCCGAAAGGAAAGCAGCCATTGAAACCAGTTTTGGGTCTTCTTTTGGAGTTGGTACCCCTCTTTTGGTTGGCTTTAAGGGAAAAACCCGAAAGGAAAGCAGCCATTGAAACCATTTTGTGTCTTCTTTTGGAGTTGGTACCCCTCTTTTGGCTGGCTTTAAGGGAAAAACCCGAAAGGAAAGCAGCATTGAAACCATTTTGGGTCTTCTTTTAAACCCCTCTTTTGGTTGGCTTTAAGGGAAAAACCCGAAAGGAAAGCAGCCATTGACACCATTTTGGGTCTTCTTTTGGCGTTGGTACCCCTCCTTTGGTTGGCTTTAAGGGAAAAACCCGAAAGGAAAGCAGCCATTGAAACCATTTTGGGTCTTCTTTTGGAGTTGGTACCCCTCTTTTGGTTGGCTCTAAGGGAAAAACCCGAAAGGAAAGCAGCCATTGAAACCATTTTGGGTCTTCTTTTGGAGTTGGTACCCCTCTTTTGGTTGGCTCTAAGGGAAAAACCCGAGAGGAAAGCAGCCATTGAAACCATGTTGGGTCTTCTTTTGGAGTTGGTACCCCTCTTTTGGTTGGCTTTAAGGGAAAAACCCGAAAGGAAAGCAGCCATTGAAACCATTTTGGGTCTTCTTTTGGAGTTGGTACCCCTCTTTTGGTTGGCTTTAAGGGAAAAACCCGAAAGGAAAGCAGCCATTGAAACCATTTTGGGTCTTCTTTTGGAGTTGGTACCCCTCTTTTGGTTGGCTTTAAGGGAAAAACCCGAAAGGAAAGCAGCCATTGAAACCATTTTGGGTCTTCTTTTGGAGTTGGTACCCCTCTTTTGGTTGGCTTTAAGGGAAAAACCCGAAAGGAAAGCAGCCATTGAAACCATTTTGGGTCTTCTTTTGGAGTTGGTACCCCTCTTTTGGTTGGCTTTAAGGGAAAAACCCGAAAGGAAAGCAGCCATTTTGAGAGGGTTCCCTAAACAAAGACACGCCCATCTCTGCGTTTTGTTTAACAAGCAGAACGCAGAACAAAACATGTCAATAAGTGACCTGTGACTCGCCAGTGAGAGAAACATGGTGCGGTCTTTCCAAAATCACAAATAGCTCTGCTTTTGTTTACACCAGGTTCATGAATCTCGCACAGTCATTGGGGTGTAGTGCCCCCACTTCGTGAACCAAACCGAGCCAAAGGGCTTTCCTTTGGCCATTCACAGAAAGCAACCTGAAACCAACGCACCATCTCCCCAACATGTAATCTCAGGTATATAATTGATGCAAACTCCCTTTCCCCAAACATTTAAGATCCCCCTCCGGGCGACCAAAACTGAACCCTGGCGGGCTTTCAAAAGATGAGAAGATCTGAGGCGGCTGGGCGGTTTGCTCACCAAAACGACCCCGATACCCTATTCTGGTTCCTTTCTGTGAGTGTCAAATCTCAGCTTCTGTGCTGTGATGTGGGTTTCCGATGCTTATCCTCTATTAGGAGTTCAAATTCCCAAGCTAATCCAAACCACTGATTGAGCGCCGGATGGCATTGAATATCTGAAGCACTCCTTTTTCAACCGTTTTCGGGAGTCGATTCTAAGACAAACCCAAAACAAAACCAAAGACGTCAACAAACAAGATGTCAGTGTAGTATATATTTTGAGGGGACCCCAAAAGTTCGTGCTTCCTTTTCGTTTCCCGAAAAAAAGGGGCTACCAACTCCCCCCCCCCAAAAAAAAAGCACGAGCCACACCCAAAAAACGGCGGCACCCAATCTGGGTGAATTGTACTATACCAAGTATATTTCACCAAGCTGAAACTTGCGGTGGTTGGGGGACTATTCCCCACATAAACCGCACATTTGGGGTGAATTCGGTCAGGCAGGGTCGTTATAATTCACCCAGACCCAATATCTGTGTCGTCCCCCCCCCCCCCAAAAAAAAAAAAAGGCTACCAACATCCAAAAAAAACAACACCCGCCACACGTCCCCAAAAAAAAAAAAAAACGGCGCGGCGGTTCTCACCGCGCCGCGCCCAAAACGGGCGTCGAGCCGCTTGTCCTTCTGGAAGTCGTCGTGGGGCGCCTTGGCGCTCCCGTCGCACTTGGTGGGCCCCGGCGGGGAGCTCTCGGAGGGGCAGCCCGGCTTGCCCTCCGCGGGGTAGGGGTCCTGCTCGTGTCTTCGTCTTCGCGTGTCTTCGGCTTCCCAATTGGGAAAAACCAAGAGAAAAAACCATGGGTCACGGCCTTTTAACAGGGAACTCTAAGGTCAACCCCTGATGAAGAGATTGCTATTAAGGGGGGGGGGGTCCCGTTTTAGGCAAGTTTCCTTTCCACCAGGAAGACCCCCCCCCTCCTAATTGCTAGGCCCTCCAGTAGAGAGGTTAGAATAAGGGTGCCAACTTTGTTTTGTCTATTTTAGTAGGGGACCCCTCCCAACCCAAAAAAGGTTGGCAAAAGACATGGCTACCTACTGTAGTAGTAACTGGGATCCACTCGGTCTAATTGGGTCAACACCATTGGAACATCATGTTCGTACGCAAAAGAGACGACCCCAATGCACACGCTCAACCCCGGCAGCTTCCGCACAGGTTCGGTGCGGAGGTTTGGTGGTTTCCCATTTACCCTCGTCAAGAACCTGGGTGCAAATTCAAAACCTCCAATCCAAACCTCCAATTGCGCGTCACCTGATGTTTGGCTCCAAAATGAACAAACGTAAAGCAAGCCCAGCTTTTTGACATTGTGCAATAAAAAAAAAGGGCACACAAAAAACATCCGCCCTGGCACTGGGGGAGGAGTCTTCCCCATTCTCGCCCTCCCCAAACCAAAAGTGCTTGAAAGCAATAGATGGCACTCTGACTGGAACCAAATTGCAAGTCCATCCCAAGTCGAACCCATCGGTGTAAATTCCCAGACTCACCTGAAGGGGTGTATTTGTTGAGCGGGTGTTTTTGTGGCTGGCTTAAAACTGAAACCTGACATTTTGCGCGTTTGTCGCCCCATCGTGACTTGGTTTAAAAGGGCCGCCACAAGTTGAAAGCGACCCATGCGTCTCCAAATTCCGAGTTTTCCACACTCCACAAAAGTTGGAGAGAACACATGGGTTATCCTAGGAGATCCTAGGAGGTTGAAACGCTCGGCTGGCTCCAAAATCGCAAATTCCGCCCCCCAAAGCCTCAAGCTTCGAAAACCTCCGAAATTCTCGACGCCTCCACGCCCGGTCTGGGTCCTTTCCCTGCGGCCCGTGGTGGTGGCAGTGGGGCAGCGAGAAGTCGCTGCAGAGGCCCTGGCCGAAGGGTCCAGTGCCCTTGTACTGGCCACCGCTCACGGCCCCGGAACGCTTGATGTAGCTCCAGGGGGTATCCTCAGCATCCAAAATGGGGAAAACAGGCCGGGGCAGCGTTTTGTGTTTTTGTTTGTTGGATGATGTGTTTTATGAAATGAGCTGTCATATGATCCATCTGATTGAAGGGCTGCGATTGCTTGGTGCACCCTAGTTTTGCCAAGCCGTGCTGGAAAAGTTCCATTTTGAGGCCACAAAAGAGTCCAGACAAACTTTTTTTGGGGGTCCCGGGTTTTGAACATAGCTTTCAGCTTGAGGTGTGAGTTGGTGGAGCACTTGAAGGGCTAGGGAAGAGGAAGTGCTGTTTGAAGCTCCCCTTTGGAAGAACAAGCCAACCCGGGTTGCTAAGGATGCTGTTTTTTGCATGAAGCAAAGCGTGTGGCAGAGTCGGTTTTGTAAGAGAAAGCATCCGAGTCAAATTCGGACAAGGGTGTGCCCGATATGTCCCGTTCTTGAAAAATGGGACCCTTTCGAACAATCCTCGGAGTCAATCACCCTGCGCAAAGCGGTCCGCTTCTGCTTGCGAGTAGGGTCGACATGCTAGGGATGGACTAGGTAGACGAGGGTAAGCCACTGGAAGAGTAGGGATCTTTTTCAGCGTCGTGGTTTGTTAGTTTGTTTGCTTGTTTGTTTGTTCGTTCCTTCGTTTGTTTGTTTATTTGTCTGGGTGGTTGGCGGCTGGCTGGCTTGGTTGGCTTGGCTGGCTTGGCTGGCTGGCTGGCTGGCTGGCTGGCTGGCTGGCTGGCTGGCTGGCTGGCTGGCTGGCTGGCTGGCTGGGTGGGTGGGTGGGTGGGTGGGTGGGTAGCTTTGTTTGCTTTGCTTGCTTGTTTGTGGCCTTCAAACTGTCGAGCGTCGATCATGCCCCCGTCGCAGCCGTCGGGGTTTGCGTTGAAGCACACGTCCTTCGCCGGAAAAGATCGCCGCCGCGAACATGGACGTCCAAACCGTGCTAAGCATGTGGGTGCTCGTCTTGTTTTTTGGTTTGGGTACATCCCCCTATGGTCCTTCTTGATTGAAACCGTCCGAGGACTTAAACACACCTAGGGCTGGTCCCAGAAAGAAACTGCCTTGACCCTCAAAATCGTGTTTTTTCTCCTGGCGTCTCTGAAAAAGCCACAAAAGAAGAGGTACCAACTCCAAACAAAGACAGACCCAAACATGAGCACCCCGAATGAAAGTCTCACGTCTCGCGTCTCGCTTCTCGCGTCGCGTGTCTCCTGCGCGGAGATGGGCACCATGGTCTTCCCCTTGGAGGCAATGCACATGCGGTCCGAGGCCGCCTCTGCTCCGGCAAACGCCCAGCAGCACCCGCAATTGGACCTGGAAAAAAAACCGCCCAACTGAACCACCCGTAGTGCTCGTTCTCGCTTTTTTTGGGGTGTGCCCATGAAAGGGGCTGGTTTTTGTTAAGGAAAACTGCCCAATGTCAAGCTCGGTCCGATGCCTTTCTGTTTTGCCGTGCCATTTCTGGGGCTTGAGTGTAAGATTAAATGGGGGACAAGAAATGCTTGGGTCTCCCTTTGGGCCCCCTTATCAAAAAAACGAAAAGAAAAGAGCACCCGTTTCTCTGACACTTAGGGCAGTGTTTCTCAAAACGGTTGGTTTCCTTGGTTTCCTTGCTAAAACCATCCAAAAGTGGGCACGCTCGAAGAAAGACATCGCTATGTGGGTACAAGAGAGGGCCAACTCAAAAGGGGGTTACTCTTGGGTCCAAACTACTTTTTGTCGGAGTCTGCTTCACAAATTCGGCCGAAGTGCCAATATGCGTGCCAATATGAGAGAAGGTCTTGCAATCCCTGCAGCCTAACCTGTCTGAAACTATGGGTATGTGTCAAAAAAGAAAGTGTGCTTCCTTTCACGCAATTCTGCTTGTTTGCCTTGGTGTTCCTTTTATTTTTTTGGGGGGGAGTTCCCTTAAGACAAAGACCGGCCCATACAGGTGTGTCTTTACTTGAGGGTACCTGTCTTGTGGTTTCAAAGAAAAACCAAAAGGCAACTCCACCATTTGGGGGTCCATCCTTGAAAACAGCACACCCGTATGTTAGGTCGCTCCCGATTCAAAACTGGAACCCGGACTGATCCCGGATGTCGTTGATCATCTTGGCGCACTCCGGCCACTGCTCCGCCGAGTCGAAGTTCTCTGGCACCTCCTAAGAAAATGCCCAGTCGAAGTTCTCTGGCACATCCAGTTTGCCAAGAGGAAGGACATGTATGGGGAAACGTGTGGGCTAAGAATATATATATATATATACATATTGATCTATAATACGATACGTGTCGTTGTGTCTTCCTGAATCACGGGCTTGCCAGCTGCTCAAGCAGGACTTGAGCCGCCGAAGCATACTGGGTTTGTGCCAAAATAGGACATGGAACCCCCCCACAAAAGGTGGGTGCAGCAACCTCAAACAGCGTTCAATGCAACATTGGGCCACATCTAGATTTGAGAGTTGCCCTTGATGGCTTGATGGACATGGGGTCGGCTGCAAACCGGCCTCCCTTGTGTGGCTACATCTTCCATGGAAAGGTTGAACAAACCCCACAGAATTCGAACATCTCCCCGGTTTTGCCTTGAGTGGGCCTATTAGCTTCACGTCAAAAACAGTCCCTGACAAAATGCAAAAACCACCCGGCAAAAACTGTGGGTGTGTCTTGTAGGGGGAGCCCAACATCTGTGGTGTCCTTATTGTTTTTCCTGAAAAGGGCCACCCTGAGAATTGAGCAAACTCATTCAGCTCTTCTGGGGGGAGGGGGGGGGGGCCATCCTTTTTTTTTTGGGGGGGGGGGGGATGCATTGGGGAACAAATTCTCAAAATGGGGGGGGGGGGGGGGAAGGAGAATTGTTCCACCGTCTCAAAGACCCCCCAGCCCCTCTGAGCATAGGTGACCCTTTGCAAAATAGCCGGCCCTGGTACATGGCCCCATCCAATCCCATCCACTTCTCTCCAAACTCTTCTTTTGCCCACTCTAAACCATTGGAACCCATCTGAGCCACAATCACAACCCGGTATCAAAATGGTCTACCCAGAACCATGCTTCAAGAATTAAGAAGGCGGATATCGCAGCTATTTCTGCCTGGGACTGCCCCGTACAAACCTTCATCTACCCGGGTTTTGAGCACGTGGCTCATCTGTTTCTAGCAAAACAGGGATCCTTACATTATACACCTGAACATTACCTTGTAAATGCTGGTGTTCCTTTACTTTGGTGTTGAAAAAGCAACATGTTTCAAATGGTTGCAAAATGAATTCTGTTAAGGAGCCCTGCCAAACTCCCCCGACCAAAAGTACCCCGAGGCTTCACCGCTCCTCGCCATCATCCACCAGCAACAGGCGCTCGATCTCCCCGCGCGCGATGGCCTTCTGGATGGCCTCGCTCACCTGAGGCCATGCACTGGGCCGAGCAACGGCTTACCGTTGAAACCATGGCCCCACCGCTTACCCAGGAAAAACAAATACAAAAACACACACAAAAAACAAAAGGAAAACATGGCCCCAGGAAAACAAAAACACACTACAAATTAGACGGGTACTCCTGAATGGTGGTGTGGGTGTGAATTGTTAAGCTACTCCTGAATGGTCAACCACGCTAGTCTTTATGGGCGTGACTTCTTTTTTGACGGAACCCTTTTTTGGTGGACAAAAATTCGGCAGGGATTCATGTCAACCAACCACTTTGGAGATGGACCCCTTTAAAAGTTCAATGCCATATTCACCCCCCGTATTTTCAATGGTACCGCCGCAGCCAGTGACCCAAAAAAAAGCCGTGTTTCAGCGGGGCATGTGTGAATAAACGCCACCAATCAAAAAGGAATTTGAAGGGTGTCAATGAACAACTAGCGAGTGAAGAACTGATTCTACAACGTGCTTTTCGCATCTCCACCAAGCCCAAAAGGAAAACGGCTATAGCATCCCAACAAGGTTCTCTTGTCGTCGAAGCGGGGGAACAACTTGTTCGCCAAAGGCTGTTTAAAAAAAGAGGGGGACCACCAACAGGTGAGTCACAATCAAAGCCCGATACAAGAATGGTCGACCCCGAACCATGTAAAGAATTAAGAAGGGGGATGTCCGCAGCTATTTCTGGCTGGGATCGTCCCTTACTAACCTTCACTTACCCGGATTACCCTTATTTAAATATTAATATACATATATATATATATATATAAGTCATGTGAAACAAAATAGAAAATAAAAATAAAAATACTTCGCTTCGAGCAATCCCCACCCTCCACACTCACGAGCTTACGACCGTGAGCACGGTTGTGTGAATTCAAGCATGGTTTTCGAGCGGCTTGGGGCCTTTGACTGCTCAACAAGCTTTGCATTGAGAGCCTTATTCACCTGTCTGTGTGTCAAACTCAAACATCGGTTCTGTTAACAAAAGCCAAGCCCTTTCCAAAAAAAAACGACGGGGGATTAAGCGAAGTTGCTTATTCACAGCCCAAAGCAACACAAAAGCATCACCCTTTCCGAGCCTCAGGGCACATTCAAAACACGAAGGCAGCAACATGAAATGTAAACCCAACTGTGCGCATTAAGCAAAACCAGACTGGCGAGCCGCTCTGGCTCGATACTGGCCGGATACTTGGCAAGATCCACCGGCAAGGGAGACGCAGCGGGATACTTGGCGCGATCCACTGGCGAGCTACTCTGGGAGATACTCAGCGGGATGCTCAGCGGGATGCTCGGCGGGATCCACTGGCGAGCTGCTCTGGCGGCATACTGGCGGAATCCAGCTACTCTGGCGGGATACTCGGCGGGATCCACTGGCGGGCTGCTTTGGTGGGATACTCGGTGGGATCCACTGGCAAGCCGCTCTGGCGGGCTACTGGGCGGGATCCACTGGCGAGCCGCTCTGGCGGGATACTCGGCGAGACCCACTCGCGAGCAGCTCTGGCGGGATACTGGGCGGGATCCACTGGCGAGCAGCTCTGGCGGGATACTGGGCGGGACTGGCGGCATACTCGGCGGGATCCACTGGCGAGCAGCTCTGGCGGCATACTCGGCGGGATCCACTGGCGAGCTGCTCTGGCGGGATACTGGGTGGGGGCGTGGTGTAGAAGCATCGCAAACGCGGATTCCAACATAAAATCTAACAACCCCTGGGGAAAAACAGGGGGGGCGACCAACAACAGCTGACGTGCACTCCGTTCCGCCGCTTGCAGCCCACGTGGCGTTGCCCTTGACGCCGTAGATCTTCGAGACGCCCGGCTTCTCCGCCGCGAAGCGCTCCACGACCCCCGGGGTCCACAGGACGTTCCTCGACTGCTCGGTGGCTCTCTGCTGCCCGGCTAAAAGTTTTTACCTTTTTAGTGGTCTAATGGAAAAAAGGTTGTGGTTTTAAGGTTTTAGTAGTTTAGTGGTTTAATTTGTGGTTTAATGGGAAACTTGGTTGAAGTTTAACTTGTAGTGCTTTAACTTTTCATGGGGAAAATCCATTCGTTCGCAAAAAGCTATTCGTCCTAACATCCAAGCCAACCGCACCAAAGCTTCGACGTCCGCTGGATCTCCTCGATCATGGCCGCGCGCTCCGGGTGCACGGCAGCGCCGGCGGCGCCAAACATGAGGCCCACGCAAAGAGCACGAGCCATGGCGGGCGTTTGTCGAGCGGGTTTTGATTTTTTTGGACGCAGTCCGGATGGCTGGAGCCAAGATTGCTGTGGATGAACCAAGGATAGATAGCTCTTGCATTGGGATTGCTGGAGTGTTGCGGATGGGAAATACAAATTGTTGGTGGTTTCCTTTTGGCTTCCTTTTGCTGTTCCAAAAAGGGTACCGAGCCTCAAGAGACACGGCTGTCAGCAACAAAGTAGGCTTTGAAGGCGATAGGAGCCTCAAGATCTTCACCTGAGATCTGCTACCCCCTTGCAATGTGAGGGCCGGCACCGTGCCTGGTGCCTTCGGGATGGTGAAGCTTTCTCTTTGGACTGGGAGTTTTCCTCTTTACCCCGTGGATATGCGTCATGGTCAAAAACTCGTTGTGGATATGGCCAAGACTTCCTTACCCAGGTCCATGACCATACTTACCAATTCAAGTAGGCTGCTTTGATCATGGCAAATGCGGACATCTTCGAAAACATGTGGGGCCAAAGTCGGAGTTTGATCCCTCTGACACATGCCAGACCCTCTATTTTGACACATCCATATGGGCGGCTCGTCTTTTTGTTTAGGGTAGCCTTTTCTTGTGGCGAGGGAAAACCAACCAAAAACAAAACCCCCACTTTCACTCTTTCCAACAATCGTGGAAGCGGATAGGGGGCTTCCCCAAAAGGAATGCAGTCGTCCAACAGCTTCCTGTCAGCTTCCATAATTGCTGGAGGCGCGAAGTCTTGTCATGGCCATGGCTCGAAGAGAAAGAAACCGCATCCCGGGTATATAGGTTTCCTTTGCGGGGGTTGGCTCATGGGGCTTTGCAATCCATGGGTCTATCTCGAAGGGGGACTTTCAACAGCGCTGGCTTTTCGGACGCCGCACGGTACAAAACCAAGCCCAAGGAGTAACTCAGCCGCCCGCTTAAGCGCAAGCGGGTCCTACTCGCCCTCATTTGCCCGTGAGGTTTTCAGGTGTTCCCCAATGGGCCTTCAAACTTTTGACTCACAGTTCCCATTGGACGCATTTCCCTTCTCCCGGTTTTCCTCTCATCATTGCGGCCGAATGATAAGAATCAGGGCGTCCTTCCTTTCTGCTGGCCGACGCCATTCGGTTTGCTGAAAAGGCCAGGCCCTAGATATACCGACAAGCCTCGGGTTTGGGTAGTTCCTGGACAAGTGGCACAGGCAAAACCAGTTGAACTCATCCATCTTCAGCCAAACTGACCTAAAATTACACTTACAGTTAAGCGAGAGTAAATGGTATAACCTCCCTGTTTAGGTTTTGTCCTCACTCTTCTGGTTGGGCTTTGATCACAAACCCAAAGCAAAACCAGCATTTTGTAGGCCCCTAAGAAAAGACACACCCATAAAGGGAGTTGTGACATCTGCTTTCACCCTGGCGTAGAGTTCGAGTTCCCCTAATGCTTCTGAAAGGCACTTGTGGCACGCAGCGGCAGCGACGGAAGAGCCCGCTGGAAATCCTTACCTGGGCTGCTTACACGCTCACCGTGCGATAACATCCAAAAACCATATGTCTTTTCTTTGAGGGGACCCTCTTTTTGGCGGTTGTACAGGGAAACGGCGGATTGATAAACTTGGCCAGAGGCTGCTTTTTTTCCAAACAAGTGAATAGAGCTCAAACAGCACAAATGGTGTCATTTTCGGAGTTGGTGCCCTTTTTGGGATGGATATTAAACAAGAAAAACAAAAAAAGAGAAACAAAAAAGGAAACCACCTTCTTGGGGGTTGCGCCTGGCCACAAAGCCCTGAGGGCTTCCTTTGCTTTGGCCCCACATCCCCCCCTCGACGTCGAGGCCCAGTGGCCCAATGGCGCGCAGTCAGAGCGCCAGAGCGTCAGAGCCGCGGAGCGCTTCCGCCAGCAGCCGGGCGAAGTGGAAGTAGCCCTCCGAGCCGAAGTGCAGCCCATCGTAGAGGTGCCTCGCTGCGAGGTCGCCGCGAGAAGTGGCGACGGGGGGTGGCAAGGAGCAAGGGGTGGTTGGGAGAATGAGCCGGTTTGGTGGATTCCCGAAGGATGGGTTATAGGGGTCATTCCGCTGCACGGAACACTTGCTGCGATAGCTAGGGAATGACTCGACCCTTTTCTTTCCGCGTGTTGGGAATGAACCGGCTTTGTCGTTCCCGTTTCTCATTCCCTGCTGAGAACCAGCATCACAAACCCGCGCCCCACCTCGTGTCCAGGTCGCGCCTGTTAGTGGCACTTTCTGGCATACTTTGCCCCCCCCCAAAAAAAGATTCTGCCTTGGCCACAAAGGTTTCACAAGTTGTTTGTGGTTTCGGGCCCTGGCTCCTCCCGGAGTCCGGGCACTGGTGCTTCTCCAGCATTCGACTCGAACGCCTGAGGTGAGTTGTTGCTGTTGGTTACAACCCATCTAGGTTGTATCTTCTTCGGTTCCGGACGGGAAAGTGCCATCCAGTGTCTCACCCTGGTGTGAACTAGGAGGCTTTTAAGACAAAATCAATCATACCCTGGGAGAATGTTAGAGCACTTGCATTGGCCATTTGCAGCCTTCAGCAGCCTTCTTCAGCTTTGGCACACCACTCGTGTTTTCTCGCAAAAAAAAGAGGCTCGTTCAAAACTCGGCCCATGAGTTCTCTTGCGGCACATCCATTCATTCCGCATATTGTTCCTTCGTGGGGCCCCCTTCCATTCTGAGCAGATAAACCCAAGAACAAAAACAAAACAAAAAGGTCCAGCCAAACCCGTAAAGCCCAAGAAATCCTTCCCCTCTCCCCGGCCGACTCGGGCCATGGACTCGGGAACGTGCCAAGCGAGCCGCGAGGCCGGCACTTGGCTCAGGTTCACGAAGAAGGACCTGAAGCCTGGGAGAATCAGGCGTCAAGCTGCACCCGTTTTCGGAGCTTCCCGGGCTCGACGGCGCACTTCTTTGGAACTGAAGGAACCAGGCTTGGTCTGCGAAACATGGCTCACGCTCCCCCCCGAATTCTGGGGTTTTCTCGCTCCACTTCGCTCCCTACACCCTCCCCCTCTTTCCAACAATCATGGAAGTGGATTCGTGGATTGCCACCTGGCTCTAGCCTTCCAAATCTCTCTGGCCAGCATCGCCTGACCGGGGTCCCGAGGGGCGTGTCCTCTAAAAGGGCCCGTGAGCAATGGGCGGAAAAGCGTAAATCTCCTGCTAAAAGTGTAACTTGTTGTGGGCTTAATGGAGCCCCCCCGCAGATTAAACCCTAACAAGCTAAAAACACCTCAGGGGATGAAACCTCATTGGGGGGATGATTGGGAACCACCAAGAATCGCACCCATCCGGTCACTGCGACCGCGCGGCTGTAGCTCGCCTGCATCGCTGCAAGCTTTGCATTCAACATCTCCCGCAGCGCACAGCAGCCCACCTGTGCAACCCAAACTCACCTGTGTCAAGTTGCAACTAGGCGGCAACAGTTGCAACCAGGGGGAAAGAAAGGGACCTTCTTTTTTTTTGGCTTGCGCCCTGTCCAGCCTTGCAGCCAGCAAGCGTCAGGGAAGGGGAACCCTTGAGATTGACACTTTTTCAGAAATGTCCCAAGCCGAAAGGGGAAGAGAGCACCTCACACTTGACTTGCGCCGTCTCGGACCTCCAGCCACGGAAGGCAAAAGGTGCAAACCCACCAAAGGATCCGGTGCCAATTGCGGAGGCGGATTCCTTTGAAATCCGAAGCTCGGACTGGGGAAACCAAGCTCATCATCATCATCATCATCATCATCATCATCATCATCATCATCATCATCATCATCATCATCATCATCATCATCATCATCATCATCATCATCACGGCACAAAAGCTCCAGTGAGGCCAATTGCTGCCAAGGGAACTGGCTGTCCAGACACCTAGGCTCACCTCACCTGCATTCCAGCAGTGCCCAAAAGAAAAACCCATGGACGCTTGAAAGGCTTTTTTGGTTGCGGTTTTGTTGAGGGTCCCCTCTCTTGTGGTTACAAAGCCAAAACCAAAAGGAAAAAACCAAAGCCATGTTGGGCGATTCCGCAAAAATTCTGGGCCACCCATTATAAACCTTCCGAGAACCTTTAGGAAACCAGGCACCCGCCAAATTGTGTCGTCGCAAGCCGTTTTGGGCGCTGAGTGTTGCCTCCGTGTGGAAGGCAACTCCCAGGGTGCAATTGCAACCCCTAACTCCTTTCAAGGAAAACCACCAGGAGTGCTGCCCAAGCCACCCGAGCGGAGGTATTTTGTACATGCTTTTCCCCGTTTGCTCACTTTCCTGACCGATCCGAAAATGGCCCAAACTCCCTTCACCGCTCTAATGATCCAAGCCCAAAAGCGCAAAAAGCCCAGGAGCACAGGGACCCCCAACCAAACCAACCCACCCGCCCGCCACGAAAATCGAGAGCCCGAGGCGTCCGAGGCGTCCGAGGCGTCCGAGGCGCCGCGTTTTGGAAGACCGGCAGGGCCAGCACCCCCACCAGAGCGCCCCGGGCGGCGGCCAGCTCGTGCATCGCCTCCCGGCTGCATCGCCCGGCTGCGCCCCAAATCGGCGGACTGTTGGGCTCACATCGGCATGTCTTGTGAAGGGCAGCCTTGTTGGAGTCTGTGGTGTTGGGAAACCAAGAAGGAAAACTGCGAAACAAATTGAGGCCCTCTTCTTTTGAGACAAACCCTACACATTGTGCGTAAAGTCTCTCCCTCTCTCGCTCTCTCTCTCTCTCTCTCTCTCTCTCTCTCTCTCTCTCGCTCTCTCCATTTCTTTCTCTGCGAGCCTGCTCTCAGAGCATATGCGAACGCGGGGGGGGCTCCATTTTGGGAAAGGTTCATTAAGGCCTGACTGTAACCTACTAAAATGGCCAATGGAAATCGGTTTTGGGCGCTGCTCAAGCCATTCTCAACTCTACTCAAGAAGGCCAGCCTATTGTGTGCAAAGTGACATCCTCAAAATGACGGTTCAAAGCAGCTTCCCAGTCCCAAAGGAAATCTTCGGAGAAACCCGTGTTTGCAGCCCAAACTATCACCCTTCCAAGCCAAGCTCGCCTGTCCACGTTCACACGCCGCAGATTCTGGCCAAGTTGCCCTGAGATTGGCCAAGGTCGCAGCCAACGACGCCTCGGCCCAAGGCTGGCGGCTTGTGAAGCAAAGTGCGCCAAAAGCGTCCAGCATTTGACCAGCCTTTTAAGGCTCCAATTTTTCCGGTTGGGGGCTGGCAACTCCATCTGCATGTGTTTTCATGCCAAAACATGCAAGGGACCGGTGAGCTCGTTTTATCTTCAGTGGACAAATTCGAAAAAGGCAGAACCATCCAGAGCCTTCCCTATCGCTCCTAGGCTTCCCTCCCGCCTGCTTCCAGTCTTCGGTGTGCCCCAAGCCCAGCACGTCGTTGGTGCCCCCCAAAACCAGCACCACCTCCGCCGATCCGCAGCGCAGCAACCGCTGCAGCATCGCCCTGAATTCTCACGCGGTCGGGCCGAACCCGGTCGCCAAAATGGGAAGCTCCCGATGTTCCGAATCCAGAACCCGTGCGCCACAAGGTAGCCACCAACGACCCAGTGTGTCTCAAGTCAGTGATGCTCCATGTGATGGCAAGGCTTCACTACCTGGTTCGGCAAAGTCCGCACACATTCATGACTTGCTCAAGGGAAAATCACCTTGCAGGCGTTTGTCGCTTCCATCCTGGTCCTTTCCTGACGAACATGTCCTCTTTCAACAAAGCCAGTGTTGGGTGGCAATCGGAAAAGCTGATTTGGGAGGCGCAGGGGTCGGTCCCAACACACCCGACCGAAACCGTTCTGGCCGGGCGGCGGGGTCGCTTCTGCCCAAACGCCAGCAATCTCCACCTGGTCTGGAGGGATCTGCCCCCGTCAGAACTTACGGTGCCCAATCCTCATAGAAGCTGCCATGCCGGTAGGGCCTCATTGGGCCTTTGTGTTGGTGCTGTGCTTTGTTTAACGAGATGCCACCATCAGCGGGCCTTCACAACTCTCCCGAACATGTCCTGGCTGCATCTGCTGAGGCTTACATACTGAATAAACTGCAATGCTGTTTCCACATGCAGACAACTTAGGGAAACGCATGAACCTGCACAGGTGAATTTACATGTGGGTTTGCTCATGCGAATGCAATACAAACACACTGGCACATTGCAGCCAAATTGTCACATGCATGTAAATTCATAGAGCGGGGGTAAGCCACCAACTGGCAGAGGATTCCGTCCAATGGCTGAAGCATGACATGAGGCAAAAAAAACACAAGGACACGGGGCCTTTTCTCTCCAACCTCCCGGGCCTCCCGGGTGGCCATGAAATCTTACCCCAAAAGTGGTGGACATGATGTCCAAAGAGCCCCTAGCAAGGGATCCCGTGGGCTGTTAGTTGGGGACGAGCTGTCAGTTGATCCCGTGTCTCTCTTCAAACCCTCTTAGCATAGGTTGCAACCGTGGTCATACCGAGTCATACCCTCTCCAAACTAGGTTTGCCCCCCGAGAAAAATGCTTTTGGCCTAAATGGGTTGAGCATCCAGGCTCGGAACCTCTGATCACCATGGCTTCATCCGTCCCAACTGGTGCCTGGACTGGACTTTGTCCCACAGTATGTCGCTCCCCTTTTGGCATGAGCCCCTTGTGTTGAGAAACTCACATATGGGTGTCTCATTTTGCCGAGGCTACATCTTTAGAGTGGCTTTAAAGGGCAAACAGAACTTGCCCGCCCGCCATTTTCTCCCCCCCCCTCCCCCCGTTCTTACCCACAAGTTGGATGCGCTGCCGCAGCCCATGCTATGCGCGACGCCCGTGGCCCGCCTTTGCGCCGAGCATCTCCGCCAAGTAGACGCCGTAAGGGACGCTGCCGTAGCCCGCTGCCGTCAAAGAGTCCCCAAAGGCCAGGATCGTCGCATTGCTCAGCACCACCTGCGCGTGTCATGTCTGATCGAGGGCAAGCCACAAAAGCTCCAAAGCGGCGTGAGCTCCCTGGCACTTGGCATCATTTTGCGCCTGACTCTAGAGATCCTGGTCCTAAGTGGCCTGGGAAAGGACCGGGAGGACACATTTTGAGAATTATTGAATAGATGGAACCGGCAAATGCACTCCACAGGCCTGCGGCACATGCAGATGTCCCTCAGGACAACGAGCACCCACTCCCCAAGCGAGAGCCAGCCAGCGCCAGCTGCGCATGCATGCGTTTCGCGCGGGGAGGGTCCCGACAAGGGACCGTGATTGGCTGTAAACCCACGAGCTCTTTTCGCCCATGCAACGCTGAGGCTGGTTTCCAGGAAAGTCTGGGGCTTGGCCGCAGCTCAAAGACCAAAGTGGGCTTGAGCGTCAGCGCTCCATAGCTGTTGGCTCTGGGACCCCCTGGTTGATCCTCGAATCCTCACTTGACCCCCCTCTGATCCGTAAATCAATCCCTCAGCCGAGTTGTTGACAGGTTCACCGCCGCCGGACCGTTTGGGACAATCGCGCTGGGGTTCTGAGTAAGATTCTCGAGCCAGTGCAGCGCAAGAGCTGCCTCATTGGTGTTCGGATCGGAAAGAGTTGTGAGGAGCTCCAGTCAAGACATATCACCCCAAAACGCATTTCAAGAACCCCCATGCTTGCATCCAAGCCGTGCAAGAACGATAGGCTGCCTTGGCCAAATTGGTTTGCAGAAGGGCAGAAACCGTCCGTCTCCAATCAAAAAGAAGCGCCAAACACAGATGCTTAAGCTTGGGTGAGAGAGGGGGTTGGTCAAGCTGTCAGCCTGGCGCCCCTCAACCTGAAATCCTTTGAAAGATCCTATGGCTGGCAAAGGCCCTTCAGTGGAATCTCCACCAAGGGCCTAGACGCTGGGATTGGAGTTGGGTCTTGGGAAGGGCCCATGGAAAAGTGGCATCCCCACCCCGAAACCACCAGCAACCAGGCAACCTACCAAGCCAGAAACCAACCCACCAAGCCACCAACCTGTGACTTTGTCATTGGGGGGGGGGGCAGTTTTTTGTGCAGCGTCCCTCTCGTTTTGGAGCTCGGAGCTTTGGATGTCTTTTTCGCTTAGGGAGCGGCTTTCCATGTATCCACAAAAACCCGGAAATCAAATCCCAAGCCCAAGAATATACACCATGACCTGGGGGTTTACTACAAAGCCGCATGGGTGTGTCTTAAAATAGGGCACCCCCCAAACTGGCTTCGGTGCTCTGCGTGGTTTCCAGTTGAAACCAGGAAACAAGAAGTGCAAGCACCCTCAAAAAAGCGCAATCCGCCCATACAAAAAGGGCATGTAGAAACCCCAAATGACCCCGAAAACCTGCTTTGGATGGCCCCGAAAACAAAGATCCCAACGAGCAGGCCGCAGCCGCAGCGAGCCACTGAGCCACTGAGCCACTGAGCCCCCACACCCGGCTCAGCAACACCGGCGCCGTGCCGAGCTCCGGGGAACCCTGACATTCGATTGGATATGCCGCTTTGGCGTTAGAATCCTTTTGGAGGGAAGCCAAAAAAGCAAATCATACCCACTCTTCTTTGCTCTCTCCTCTTCTTCTTGGGGGGCCTACAAAAACAACACGCCCATGTGTATCTGTTGGCAGCTAGCTTTTTTGGTACTTTGGATTGGTCACGTGCAAAACATGAAGAGATTGCAACAGAAACCGATGTCGGAGGCCACTTGGTTCAGGCGCGTGGAACAAAAGCGGCCGTTGAAAATCAGGTGGCCGGCCGGGGAGGAAAGAAAAAAACGTGAATTCGAGGCGTCTGTTTTGAGGGTGCCCCTTTTTTGGTGTTTTGTTTTGGCTGACGAGGCACCCAGCACCCCCGCCTCCAGAGGCCCAGCCAGGTGCCAGGGATGGGGCCTCGCGCTCAAGTCTGGGCGTAGGCGACATCAAAGCAACCCGATGAATAGACCCCTGGTTGATGTTTTCTAGGAGGGGGTCTAAAAAGGTCCTTGCAGAACGCCTGCTAGCTCCGAAATCAAGCTAATTGTTGGATACCCCCAGCTTCTTGGCTCCCTTCTAACCACCAGCTAGGTGTCCCCTTTTGGGGGGGATTCATCACATTTGGAGGGAACACCCGCTTACTAGGACGGCTGTATCAATCCGGCATCAACATGATTCTTCGCCGTCCTTCCTTTTCTTCGGTTTTCGGTCGCCAGAAAAGGGCCAGAAAATTACCCCCCCCCCCCCCCCACGGGTTTGAGGGACATGATCCAAAAAAAACACCAACAAGGAAATAAAGAAACTCAACAACTGAGCTGAAGCTACTGGTGCTGAGTGCCAGAAAAGCTGTCTTGCATGCGGACAAGTTCAATGCCAAGTAGTCTTCGTTTCTCTGTGGTTTTTGGATTCGAACCGACTTGGCAGAGAGCCACCCACCGAGGTGCCGGCAGCCGCGTGCAGCTTGGCAAATGCCAGGCCATGACCACGCAGCCTGGCCGTCGGCTGACTGGACCAATCTGTGCGCCCCAAAAACGAGATGTTCGGATTATGCGCCACCCATTCTAGAACCTATATATATATATATAGTGGGGATTGGGATGTTGACTGGGGGTACGACTTGGATCTTGACTCCATGGCCATATTTAGTCAACACAAAACAAGGGGGCAAAACAACCTCAAGTCAACCACTGTCTCCTTTCTGAGTTCCGCTTGAGTGGGGCATCACCTTTAGAAACCCCTCAACCCGTGACCCGTCCTGAATCCTGCTGCTGCCCAAGATGCACTGCACAAACCTGGGCTTGTCACCCCTTGCGGGGCGCAGCACTGGGCCCAAGCTGATCCTAGTGGCTTCTGCAAAAAGGACAGCTCCAAAGTCGAGACGTCCAGGTTTCCCCCAAAAAATGGGCTGCCCCCCTCCCCCAACCAAAATCCGCCTGAATTCAAACCTGAGGCCCAGCCCCAGGATGTCGCACCTGCCAAACCCAAATCGCCGCTCCCCGGGCCCACAGGCCCACAGGCCCACAGGCCCACGCAGCTCGCGGTGCGACATCTAAGGCCCCGGCCAGCACCTCCTCCAGCACCAGCACCGAGGACACCAGGGGATTCAAGTTCTCCGCTCGGGCGGTGGACCAGGACCTTGCAGGAGCCGTCAGGCGGTGGACCTCGCCTTCAGGCTTGCCATTACCCTCCCACCCTTTTCACATGGAACCGTTCGACGTTCGGGGTTTTGTTTTGGGTCCAGGTTTGGGCAATTTTCCGTTAAAAGGGACCGTTTCCCTGTCAGGTTCCATGTTTACTGGTGGGAGGCTAAATACTGCGGATGGCTGCGACATCCTCGTTTCGGCACCACTCTTCAGAAACCCAACGGAAGGAATCGATTCCCCAACGTAAGTACGTTAATAATACCAAGAAACTTCAAGAAACGTTCTGGTTTCAAGCATTGTATCAACGTGGTGCAGGACTTCGTCCATCCAAAGTACGCCAAGCCCGTGCAAAATGCTGGTTACTTTGGATTTTCCCTTCAAACTAAAGACAGGTAGCCTCAAAGGGCGGCGCCGGGCCTCATCGGGCAGCCAGTTTCATGGCCGATACCTCCTTTGGTACGTCCCATCGGCGGGGAATCCCAGAAAGGATCCATGGAAAGAACTCGAAGTACAGCTGAGACAGTTTGCTTCTTCCAGGCCTGGCATTTTCGTTTAACAGAACATGCAACCCAAAGGTAGAGAACACGGGGAAACCCAAAGCAAAGGGAGCGGCGCACGAACCTGGCTCGCGACCCACATCGACTTGCCCCAGTCATGAGACGGGAAACTCCTTAACGAACGAACGAACGAACAGGCAACCAAGTCAAATTCGAACCAACCCAACCCCGCAACCAGACAATCAAAGAAGCAAAATGGAAACAAAATAATGAAAACAAACAAGCAAGCAAGCCAACAAAACGGCACAAAGCAACAAACAAACAAACAAACAAACAAACAAACAAAACAAACCAAACCAAACCAAACCAAGCCGCCAAGCCAAGCCAAGCCAAGCCAAGCCAAGCCAAGCCAAGCCAAGCCGAGCCAAGCCAAGCCAAGCCAAGCCAAGCCAAGCCAAGCAAGCCAAAACAAAACAAAACAACACAAACAAACAAAAACAAAGCAAACCCAACCCAAAAACCGCAAAACAAACAAGCAAGCAAACAAAGAAACCAAACAAACAAAACAAACAAAACAAACAAAACCAAACAAACCAACAACAAAAAAAAACACGCACGAAGAAACAAACAAACAAACAAAGCAGAGCCCAAACGCCAAGCCGCAGGTTTTCCAGGTCCAGCTCGGACAAGGCCCTTAGCTCCGCCAGCGGCACGCCGTCGCTTCGCCAGAGGAAGATGTGGCCGTCGCAGGTGGCGGCAGCCACCTTGGGACAAGCCGATTGGCACTTCGAGCGCAAAGGGAGGGGGAAGAACCCCCCCTCCCTCCCCCCAAAGGTCAGCTAGCCAAACCTACCTACCCAAAAATTTGCCCAGACCTAGCGAAGGGAGGGGGACGACCCCCTACAAATGACACCGGCAGTGTTGGGGGAGGTATGAGAATAGAAAACTTAATCACACAACAGGTCAAACACATGTAAAATGGAAGGGAAAACCCCCCCCAAAGAAGACTCAGCTAGCTGTTGGTGAAACTCCAACCTGCCCAAAAAGTGACCTGGGTCTGAATATTGACCAGCATCGACCTCTTGCGTAATGTTAGGATTCCTATGGGGTTCCAAGAACCGAAGGAGCCAAAAAAAAAGACACAAATCCCTAAATTCCGCGTAATGTCGCACTGGTTGCTGTTGCCCCGGGGTCGAAAGCAATGGTCACCCCAAATAAAAATCAACCCCAGTTTTATACACAGGGTTTCGTAGGGGATCAGGCCACTTTTGGAGGGGAACCCCTATTAATAAACAGGGGTCTATCATTATCTACTAATATGGGGGCAACATTGTAGGATCCTAAGAGCCCAAGGCCTTTGGTTCAGCCCTCCTCACTTCCTGACTGGGGCAAAGACAAGTAACCCGATTTTGAGCTTTACAACTAAAACCAAAAGTTGCGCAGGGGAAGTGTCCTTCGATCAACCCGCCTCCGACGAGGACGCCGCCAGTGAGGTGACGGAGGCGGAGGTGGAAGCGAAGGCACAGACTCTTCCCTGTACCTTGGAGAATTCTCTTTGGGCAGCCAGCTTTACAACCCTTGGCACGGGCTTGCCAAAAAAGAAAAAGACCCGAAGCGTGTTTCTTGCTTGTGTTTTTTTTGGCAGCCCTCTACTAAAAATAAACAGAACCGAAAAGCGGGACAAACTGCAAAACTCTTGCCAACAATAGCGAGCCAACTTTACGGAGCCTCCCACTAATTCGTGGTTCAGATTGGTGGTTCAGTGGTCAGGGGGTGGCTTCCCCTTTACTCTAAAATGACAAAACACTTGCCAACAACAGTGAAGCCAACCAAACTAAAGGGCACATGATACAGACTTGGGCTTTCCTTTGAGAGAATGGGTGCCGGAAGACCAAGGCCCATTGAATCGAAACTAAACAGTACCAACTCTGAGAGGGAACCCACGAATACTTCGGAAGTCTGTGAGGCCTCTTGAACATTGGGCTTTCAGCCCCAAGTGGTGCCGACTCCAAAGGAAAGCAACACAACACAGTGCAGATTGATTGAGGTCCCCGTTGCCCATCCGTTTGGCCCCTTTGGGGTAGGAGTCATATACTCCGCCATGGTGCAGGCTGCTTGTTTGTGTGATGGGCATGGCTCCCTTGAAAAGAAGCCCATTTATCCCAGCCAGATTCATGTGTTTGACAATGGCACATGTGGGTCTGTCCTCTTTTTGAAGCCGAAAGTGGGGCCTGGTCAAGAGGATGGCTTTCGTCTTCCAAGACCCGACACGGTCCACTTCCGTGATTGCTCGACCACTTCCGTGATTGCTCGAAAGAAGGTGTAACATGCTTTTCAGGGTTGAAGCCACCTTGGCTTTGAGGGATTGGCAGTCGCATGGGTTTCAAACGAATTCTCGCCACAAAATGAAAGTGTTTCTTTTTAGGGGACACCCTACCTGGACTCTGGACCCGAGAGAAAGAAGAAGAAAAAAAAAGGCGACTAAATCCTAGGCCCCAGCCCGAGTCAAACAAAAAGCATTTTTTCGACCCCTCCAACAATGGCGGGAACCGTTCCCTGTTGGTGTCCTTTCCAGCCCCAACCAAAAGAAGAAAAAGAAGGAAGACAAAAAAAAGATACCACCCGACCAAGGGAACACGCCTAGGTCCCAGGAGCAGGATCGGAAGAGCTCGCGGCCGCGCCGGCCGCGAAGATGCGCGCGCCCACCGCCGCCAGGACGCGGCTCTCTAGGCCAAGCCGGCAGGAGGCGCTTGGGGTGCCGGGGAGCGGCAGAATCTCCCGCGCGGCGCCCTGCAAGTCCTCGCTTCTGCCGACGGGGGCCAAAAACACCGGGGAAAAACGTCGGCGGAGGGGAAGTCGGAGGCCGTTTTGTTGCCGCAAAAAAGAAAAAAAGGAAGGAGAAGAGAGAAACGTCGATGGCTCATGCCAAAGGGAGGCCCGTGTTCTGCCGAGAAAAGAGAGAAACGTCGACGGCTGATTGCCAAAGGGAGGCCCTTTTGAAAAGAAAAGAGGCGCCACTGTGCAGCTGCGACTCCAAGAGCTGCAGGCCCTGCGGGCTGGAGACCATCAGCCCTTCCGCTAGGAAGTGCAGAGGAGTGGACGGCACCGGGAGCTGCCACAAAGCCGCGGCCCTGGGGCACAAGGACGTCAGGTCCCAGGCGCAGACGCAGAAGCTGTCGCCGCTGAGCAGCACCGCGGCCAGAAGCTCGCCGCGTTGGCCGATGTCCAGCGACACCGCGGCGCCCCGCGTCTGCAGCAGGCCCATCTTCTTCACGCCCGGCAAGCCCCAGAGACGTATCCCGTGCTGATGCCCCGTCGCCAGCAGCTTAGTGTCGGCGCACATCGCCACGCAGCACGCCTCGCTCGTCACCGTGGCTTTGAAGCCACTGGCCGAAAAGCTCTCGCCGTCCTTGGTGGGCAATCCCCAGTATTGTTGAGCACAATATTCCAAAAACAACACCCCACCCCTACAAGTATTGCTTCATATCCCCTGCCCCCTTCCCCACAACTTCACTCCTCGGCCGGCCGCCGGGCACGGGCGCTGGCGCCCGCGCCGGACACCGCCTTCGGCAGGCCGCGGAGCCCGGCCAAGAGGTCGGCCCAGCGCAGCGACGCGCGGGCGAAGGACAGCCACCGCTCAGGGCGAGGCCCGCCGGCTGGATGTCCCGAGGGCATGGCTTCGCCCACCTCGGCGGTACCCCCTCACCAAGTAAGATGGGGGGGGGTCCTGGTTTGGAGCATTTTCCTTCCAAACAAACCCCCAAACGTCAGGGTTCCATGTTAATTGGCGAGAGGGCACCCCCTTCGAAGGCAAGCCAGAAGGTTGTTGTAGCACTACCCAAGAAAGAATTGAACCACGGTGGGGGGCTTTGGGGAGACTTCTTCTAGTGCCGCTTTTCCGGCTTCCATATTGATCTGGGGTTCTGCCAACCGGCACACATCCCCCTGCCCCTGCCTCCCGGGTGGAGGCATTCCCTTGGCGGCCCACCGCCGGCAGGGCCGCCGACAAGCTGAGCAGCGCCGAGAGATCGCAGCCCAAAATCACCCGCGCCAGCACCGCCGCCGGCAAACACCCCAGGCCCAGCCTCAGCCCGGCTGGGTCTGAACCGACAGGACATGTCCGGCATGTTCCCGGGCCCCAGGAAAAAGAAAAAAACACCATGCGTCTTGTGGTGAGGTGTTCAACCCACTAGGGTATGGACATGGCTCTAAGAGGACAAACCCCTTTCCAGTCCTAACCCTCCAATTGCTTCAAAAATGAAAAGAAATCAGCCTGCATCTCCTGACGTTGTTTTGCACCGTCGTCTCAACAAAAGGGCAAAAACGTATACCAAACGCCCTTCCCAGCCGCCCGGATCTGCCAGCACCGCCGGACGCATCCGCTGGACCCAGCACTGGCGACGCAGGGAGTTGGCAGTGCCGGGCCTTGGATCGGAATCAGACATCCAAATGACCTTCATTCGAGAAAAAAGAGAGGGAGAGAGAGAGAGAGAGAGAGAGAGAGAGAGAGAGAGAGGCAGAGAGAGAGAGAGAGAGAGCGAGAGAGACGCCCATCCGTTGCTTTTTGAGCTATGAATCAGCCAAGCACGGCGATTTCTCCAGGCAGTTCCTCTAGAAAACGGTTTGGATGTGCCTTTTGTGGGTTCTTCTCCTTGCTGGTCCTTTTTAGTCATCTTTGACTACCCTACGGGGTAGATCCACAAACGCCGCATCCAAACCGTTTCCTGGATTCTTGGGTTTGAGGGAGCCATACCAACCAAACCCCTATCAGTGAGGAACGGGAAAAATATACCAATAAAACATCTACAATATACAAACAAGTATCTACGAGAACGAAACAAGATATGTACCAACCAAACAACTGCCTACAGTACAAGTAAGAGTGAAAGAATCAACTTGGGCCTGTACCAAAGGACAACAACACATTTGGGGTGGGGGACAGCATATAAAATGGATACATGTCCATCTCGAAAATTTCTGTGGAAATGTTGACCACTTCTGACCCCTGAAACTCTCACGTTCATCCGCTCATAGTTTGGGCCTGGATTGTCAGAGCTCAACATCCCCATGCCAAAGAAACACAACTACTGTGGATGCACAAACTCCGGCACTTGGATAAACCCAACTGTGCATACAGGCTGGAGGAGCAAAAAAAGAAGGGGGGGGGGGAAAAAAACAGAGTCCCAACTGCGACATGGATTTCATCCATCCCCAGAACCCCAGCGGCCACATTCGGACGTCATTTATTAAGCGCCTGAGGCCGGCGCCCTGCGGTCCCAAAGCACCTCGCCTTGATGCGAGATCCGCCAGATCCGTTGCCAGCCGCAGGGCGGGCCTGGGGTAACCCCTGGAAAATGGCCGTGGGTAAGCGGATTAGATCCATCGGATCATGTTGGGCCGGGAAAATCAACTCCGGCTGTTTCGGAGGGGGGGTTCACCCCCTCCAAAAGTGGTGATTCCCCACTAAACCCAGGGACACCCCCCTATTCATAAACTGGGGTTGACTAATATGGGGTCAACATGAGCAGAGGCGTGTCTCTCCTTTTTTGGGTTCGCCGAAAACGGGGCGGTTTCCAAGCAGTCGCCCCTGCCCTGGGTTGCCGCTCGCTTCGGTTTTTCCCAGCAACTTTGGCTGGTTTTGTAGCGGAAAGCTTCTGGGAAAGCAGGTGCTCTGGTCCCAAAAGTAGATGACACACGTTCCCCCATGTGGCTTTTAGTCATCCCCCAGTACTTAACCACATAGTGAGATCTGTGCCATCTATCCTTCCGAATCATCGAAGTGGAGTGTGAGACTATGGCCTCTTCAAGAATCCCACGTTCGAGAAAATCAGTGGCCACACCATGCCCAGTCCGCAGGTGTCAAAGATGGGATGTTGGACCAAAAGTAGTTTGCTTCCCTATTTAGTGAATCCCCCCCCCCACCCAAAAAACAAAAAAACCAAGAGCGCTCTCTTGTTTCCACTCGTGGTTGTTTTTGCCATTTGGCGTGGCCCTAAAACCTCCCTGCCAAAAATCGGGCTAGCCGACGGCCAAAAAAGCCGCCGCTTTCCGCCGGCCCTTCGGCTTTCCGCCGCCGGGCCCCCGCACGAAACAGCGGCCCCGGCTGCTTCGTCTTGTCCTGGCGCCAGGAGCGCCAGGCCCCCCAAATGCGCTGCGACTGGCGTGTCCCGTCTCCCCCGGAAAAAACGGGGCCCCGTTTTAACACCCCTTTGACCTCACCCAAAGAGAATATCCTCAACCAAAAAGCCCGCATGCCCATGACAATGGGAGAAACGCCAAGCCATAGGAAACAATACCAGTTGAATGCCGACGCACATGCGTATGAATCAAATATATTGCGAACTGCATTTCTTCGAGCCCGAGACGTTGGGTCTGTCGAATTCCGGAAAAACTAGGCAACAGATGTTAACTGATGAAGGGCCAACGCCCTCTACTTCTGCATCTCCCACTTTCACTTGGCACCGAGGGGACTTCCATTCGAAAGAGCTTCAATCAAGCATAATAGCTCAGTTTGAGTTTGAATATCGTCTGTTGCCATGTCTCCAAAACTGCCCGAAAACATGCGATGGCTTCCCCAGGGCCCTGCAGAAGCCAAAGGCCCACGTAGGGTCAAGACATAGCACTTGCCCTGTAACAGGTTCGCCTTTTGCCCAAGGCGGACCACACACACACAAAAAAAAACAGCAAACAAACAAACGAACAAACAAACAAACACACACAGACACACAGACACACACACACACACACACACACACACACACACACACGCACACCCAGGCGCACACAAACACAGAACACACACACACACAAACACACAAAAGAAAAAAAAAAAAAAAACACACACACGCACAAACACAAACACACACACAAACACAAACGCAAACACAAACACAAACACAAACACAAACGCAAACACAAACGCAAACACAAACACACACACACACACAAACACACACACACACAAACACACACACACACAAACACACACACACAAACACAAACACGAACACGAGCACGAGCACAAACACAAACACAAACACAAACACAAACACAAACGCAAACGCAAACACAAACGCAAACACAAACTCAAACACAAACGCAAACACAAACGCAAACACAAACGCAAGCGCAAACGCAAACACAAACACAAACACACACACACACAAACACACACACACACACAAACACACACACACACAAACACACACACAACCACACACACACACAAACACACAAACACACACACACACAAACACAAACACACACACACAAACACAAACACACACACACAAACACACACACACAAACACAAACACACACACACACACACAAACAGACACACACAAACACACACACACACACACACACACACACACACACACACACACACACACACACACACACACACACACACACACAC
>CAUJNA010001112.1:3360847-3415847 GCA_963377175.1 Effrenium voratum
GCCCACACGCTTGCCCACACGCTTGCCCACACGCTTGCCCACACGCTTGCCCACACGCTTGCCCACACGCTTGCCCACACGCTTGCCCACACGCTTGCCCACACGCTTGCCCACACGCTTGCCCACACGCTTGCCCACACGCTTGCCCACGCGCTTGCCCACACGCTTGCCCACACGCTTGCCCACACGCTTGCCCACACGCTTGCCCACACGCTTGCCCACACGCCCCGCCCACACGCCCGCCCACACGCCCGCCCACACGCCCGCCCACACGCCCGCCCACACGCCCGCCCACACGCCCGCCCACACCTCCGCCCACACCTCCGCCCACACCTCCGCCCACACCTCCGCCCACACCTCCGCCCACACCTCCGCCCACACCTCCGCCCACACCTCCGCCCACACCCCCGCCCACACCCCCCACACCCACCCACACCCACCCACCCACCCACCCACCCACCCGCCCGCCCGCCCACCCACCCACCTACCCACCAACCCGCGCGCGCACACGCCACTGTTGGGGCGCCTAAAAAACAGGGGTTGCCGGACTCCGCGGAACCGGGAAGATTCGGCCAGGCAGATTTCAACATTTCGAAATCTCCGGCGAGCCTGGCGCAGCGAGGATAGGGCCCGCGAGGCAAGGGGGCTGGAGCTGTTGGGCGCAGACGCGTACCTCCAAATCGGCAGGGTAAGATCATCTTTGATGAGGGACTCAAAGGTGGACATCATTTAAACACATCGCTAAGATTTACGCGCTGTCGTTCCAAGAACCCGCCAAGGGAGGGACACAATGTTGTTCCCGGATTGGTAAACCCTTGTTCATGCCAACCATAGAAAGGTGGTCCCACTCAAAGCTCATGGCCGGCTACCTCAAGAAGCAGTGCGATGGTGCTTTGGGTCACGTATTGCCCGGTGTAGGCCTCTCCCAAAGTTGGTTCCCTTGCGTTTGGGAGAGACTACACGCCCCCTGTCAACCACCCCGGGTTCTTTTTTTGCCACCTTTGGTGAAAAAATGATCGACCCCCTTGTGAAGCATTCCTGAATTAGGAGGTCGCCAATTTTCTCACAAAAAGTTGCAAAAAGCTGTCAACCACCAGCCGGTCTTTTTCCAAGGGTACACCCCTCTCCGGCGCGCTCCGACGTGGACGGGAGGCGCAAATCCTAATGTCCAACGTCCGAGTCGGACATTCTGGGGCAACCCCAGGTCTCACCACCCTCATGCACGCCCCCTACTCCAAAGACTCGCTGTTGTCAGGGTTTGTTTGCTTTTGTCGCTTCTCTCCGTGGTGAATATCTCCTTTGGGAGCCGGGGGCTTGCATCATACCCACGAAAACAGGGTATTTGGCATTTGGACTCGAGGTCCCCGAAGCAGGGGCAAAAAAAAGAGCATGTGCAGACATAGCATCTGCGCCCCTAAAGAGCCCATGGTAAGGAGCCGACTGGTTGGAAGCTTGTCTCGAAACCAAAGGAAGCCGCTCATGAAGGCCATGTACATGCATTTCACCTGCAACCTGGCAGTCCTCCTACAAATGGCGTCGAATCCTTGGCTGAAAATGCGTGCTGGCCCCTGCCCTTGTCGCAAGAAGCCTGCCAAGCTAGGCAACAGCAAGAGAACTCGGCCATTTCCAGGTTTGCCAATTGAAAGGAAAGTGCTCATAAGCACGCAGAAGTGCTCACCCAACCGTGATACATGATATACAATATACGTACATATGTATATGTACAAACCGGTATAAATCACTAGTCCAAGAGCTGCAATATGCGTCTCCTCTACCCACCAAGTCAGAATGGCCGCCTTCACGATTTCAGCGAAGGTGGCATGTGTGTGGGGGGGGGCAATGGCGACTGCGAGCAGTTTGTGGCGTGCGGGTGCTCGTGTGGCACCAAGAATGTTGCGATTAGCCGGCAGCACGCCAGCACTTGGATGTGTAGAGGCGGGGAGGCGCAAGACTGCAGCATCATCGGTCAGCTATGATGGTGAGCCAAGTACCTGCGTGCGCTGGGCCAAGTTCACAGAATCAGAGAACAGCTGGAGCCTTGCAGACAGACGGTGGCTGGGGACTCTGAGGGCGCATGGCAAGCCCGAAACTGACGAACCTTGGATGCGCACCGGTAAACAATGCCTGCAGCACTGGCGGCATACGAATTTTGGCCGGCAGGTGCCAGGTCTTCTCGCCCCGGCAGATGCTGACATTCACGGCACCACCCCCCAAAGCGCTCAGGGGGCAGGACAGGGTGTGCGAGCCATGGGGCGGCTGGGCCAGCCAGATGCCGAGCGAAGTACCATGGGATGTCCCCAAAAGAAAAACAACGACATGGCGAGGTAGATGGGAGTAGATACGGCGGTGCCTGCAGCCCTCGTGTGAAAGTGAGCGCATGCGGCTGGAAACGAGCAGACCTATTTCTGGAAGCAGGTTTCGAGCCCAGGACCCAGGGGTGTCCGTCAAGTGGAAAATACATGAGGACAGCAGGCCCGGATGTCCAAGGTTTTAGAGGGATTTTCGCAACACCCAGCTCAACTCTGCTCCCCCCACCCATCTTCTTGGGCGGTCTTTCGGGTGTAGTTGAGGAGGGTTTCGCACATTGCCCAGAAAACGCAACGCCTGCTGTTTCAAGCACATGGAGCCCTGGCAACAGCAAACAAAAGGGCTGCAAGAAGGGAGGTCGTCCTCAAATTGTATATATATATAAATAAACAAATAAATAAATAAATAAATAAATAAATAAATACATAAATAAATAAATACATAAATAAATAAATAAATAAATAATATCTATATCTATATCTATATCTATATCTATATCTATATCTATATCTATATCTATCTACTATCTATCTATCTATCTATCTATCTATCTATCTATCTATCTATCTATCTATCTATCTATCTATCTATCTATCTATCTATCTATCTATCTATAGGTACACCTACAGAAAGTACACAACAAATCCATGCAGCATCATGTCAAGACACAAAATGACACAAATGCATCATGAGCTCAGCAACGCCCATCTGCACTATCATTGGAATTCCCCCACCTGTACACAAAAGCTAAGCAAAAACCAGAGGTATTCACCTTTATCAACCAAACCGCTTTGAGGAGACCTGTGCAATCCTGCGGTAGGGAAAGCACAGCATTTTGAGTGTTGAAGCCCCGGGCGCTGGACGTCCGGGCCTACGAGATGTGTCCCAGAGGGCCATGGGAGCATTGGGTGTCTGGGTTTTCTGGTCAAATCAGGTCCTCCTTCTTGCCGCTCCCAAAGCACATAAGACACTAGTCCAAACTTTTACAAGTTGTCCAAGTCTTCCTACCATCGCGCAGTCCACGTATTCGGACACGGGATTTGGACCCCGCGAGCGCACAGCCGCGCTCGGTGTGTTTGAAGAAGTGAAGTCATGCACAGGCTCAAGCTGAAGCGAATTCCTGGTTCACGCCTTGTGCGTGGTGTCAGTCTCGCCTGCCCCTATCGATAGGGACGAAATTGCGGCTTTTACCTTTGGGACCTATCGATTAAGAGTAAAACAGTGGAAAAGCAAAAGGTCGCAATCGAGTTCTTGGAATCTTGGACGTGGGAGGAACGCAGTTGTGGGTGAGGGATCAAAAAAACTTGTTGGGCATCAAAAAACATTATTCCTGAAGATCAAAAAAACTTATTAGGGGTCAAACAATTTCTCTTAGATTTCCTATTCAAATGAATACTAAGAGTATCAAACAAAAACTTGTCAGGGATCAACAAAAACTTCTTCATTTCGTGGCATGCGAAGCACTCTCGCAAGGTCAGGTACAGATTTCGTGGCAGGTGCAGCACTTTCGCAAGGTCAGGTACAGGTTTTGCGGCAGGCGCAGCACTTTCGCAAGGTTTCGCAAGTTATGGCACAGATTTCGCGGCAGGCGCAGCACCTTCGCAAGGTCAGGTACGGTGCAGAGTTTGTGGCGGGCGCAGCACTTTCGCAAGCAATGAAGAGAAAGATGCAGCGAAATAAACATGCAGAAAGAGAAAGAGAAAGAGAAAGGAAGAGAGAGCGACGGAGAGAGAAAAGAAGGAAGGAAGGAAGGAAGGAAGGAAGGAAGGAAGGAAGGAAGGAAGGAAGGAAGGAAGGAAGGAAGGAAGGAAGGAAGGAAGGAAGGAAGGAAGGGAGGGAGGGAGGGAGGAAGGAAGGAAGGAAGGAAGCAAGGAAGGAGAATACCTCATCCCCGCCTACCTCCTGGTAACAAAATACCGAGAGGTCGCTGCTGGTTTTGGAAGAGAGTCCAGCCAGGCGAAGGACAAACATTGAGGGATCCGCCCCAGCACCCCGCCGCATGAAAGGGCGAGGGGGAGCTCATGCCAACATGCCGCACTGCCAATGTGATGGGCCCCATGCCAAGCAGTCTCATCAAGGTCTTCGAAGCCTGATCCAAGAAAGAAAGAAGAAAGAAAGAAAGAAAGAAACATCGAGGATGTGATGATTCAACAAAGAGCGCGCATTTCTCTGCAAATCTTCTAAAAGCCCGCGTGGGGGTTCAGGCGGGGCGGCAGCCCCCCATGCTGTTCAAAGAAGTGATGATTCAACAAAGGGTACGTTAATCTCTGTAAACATTCTAAAATCAGCGGGGGGTGGGGTGGGGGGGGCTGCCGCCCCCCCTATGTTGTTAGAAGAAGGGATGATTCAGCAAAGCAGCCCCCCCACAATCTTCAAACAAGTGATGATTCAACAAAGGGTGCGTTATGGCGCGTAAATCTCTGTAAGAATTCTGAAAACCAGCGGGGGGGTTCAGGGGGGGGCGGCAGCCCCCCTATGATGATCGAAGAAGTGATGTATCAACAAAGGGCGCGTTAATCTCTGTAAGCATTCTGAAAACCAGCGGGGGGGTTGGGGCGGCAGCCCCCCCTATGATGATCGAAGAATTCATGTGCGTTAACCTCTGTAAACATTCTCAAAATCAGCGGGGGGGCTGGGGGGGGGGGGGGTGTCGCCCCCCATGAACTGATGATTCAACAAAGGGTGCGTTAATCCCTGTAAGCATTCTAAAACCCAGCGGGGTTGGGGGGGGGGGGGGCCGGCAGCCCCCCCATGATTTCGAAGAAGTGATGATTCCAACAGGTAAAGCTCTGAAAACATTCCAAAAAATCAGCGGGGGGGGCTGGGGGGGGGGGGGGGCAAACCCCCCCATAATGTTCGAAAAAGTGTGGATCTCTGCAAGCATTCTAATAACCAGTGAAGGGGTTTGGGGGGGGCGGCAGCCCCCCCATGATGATCGAAGAAGTGATGATTCAGCAAGGCAGCCCCCCCCACCCCCACGATGGCGCGTTAAGCCCCCCCATGATGATCAAAGAAATGATGATTCAGCAAAGAGCGCGCAAATCTCTTCAAATCTTCTAAAAACCAGCAGCCCCTCTCTGTAAACAGTCTAAAAATCAGCCCCCCCACGATGTTCAAGGAAGTGATGATTCAACAAAGGGTGCGTTGTGGTGTGTTAATCTCTGTAAGCATTCTAAAAATCACCGAGGGGGGGGCGGCAGCCCCCCTATGATGTTCGAAGAAGTGATGATTCAACAAAGGGTGCGTTAATCTCTGTAAACATTCTAAAAATCGGCGAGGGGGCAGCAGCCCCCCTATGATGTTCGAAGAAGCGATGATTTAACAAAGGGTGCGTTAATCTCTGTAAACATTCTAAAAATTGGCGAGGGGGGCAGCAGCCCCCCTATGATGTTCGAAGAAGTGATGATTCAACAAAGGGTGCGTTAATCTCTGAAAAATTGTAAAAATCGGCGAAGGGGGGGGGGGGGGGCGGCCGATGTGCGAAGAAGTGATGATTCAACAAGGGGTGCACCCGCCGATTCCCGAAGTCGATGTTGAGAACCTCTCAACATGTTTCGGATCTCCTTCCTTTACTTCTTCTTTCCTTCCTTCCTTCCTTCCTTCCTTCCTTCCTTCCTTCCTTCCTTCCTTCCTTCCTTCCTTCCTTCCTTCCTTCCTTCCTTCCTTCCTTCCTTCCTTCCTTCCTTCCTTCCTTCCTTCCTTCCTTCCTTCCTTCCTTCCTTCCTTCCTTCCTTCCTTCCTTCCTTCCTTCCTTCCTTCCTTCCTTCCTTCCTTCCTTCCTTCCTTCCTTCCTTCCTTCCTTCCTTCCTCCTCCTTTCCTTTCCTTCCTTCCTTCCTTCCTTCCTTCCTTCCTTCCTTCCTTCCTTCCTTCCTTCCTTCCTTCCTTCCTTCCTTCCTTCCTTCCTTCCTTCCTTCCTTCCTTCCTTCCTTCCTTCCTTCCTTCCTTCCTTCCTTCCTTCCTTCCTTCCTTCCTTCCTTCCTTCCTTCCTTCCTTCCTTCCTTCCTTCCCTTCCTTCCTTCCTTCCTTCCTTCCTTCCTTCCTTCCTTCCTTCCTTCCTTCCTTCCTTCCTTCCTTCCTTCCTTCCTTCCTTCCTTCCTTCCTTCCTTCCTTCCTTCCTTCCTTCCTTCTCCCCATAGGAATGAGAAGAAGTTTTTGTTTGATCCCTAATAAGTTTTTTTGATCTCTAATAAGTTGTTTTTGGTCCCTAATAAGTCTTTTTTGATGCCTATCCCCGCAGTTGTTGGGGGGTGCCAGAAGGTTTGCAAGTTTTACCCTAACTCCAAATGTGAATTTTAAGTAAAAGCTGGTTTTACCCCCATGCCGGTCACCGACATCGCGGATCGTGACCCGAACATAGGCTGTCGGAAAAATCGGGATCGGGCAAGTGGGGATGGACCTTCAAATTTGAAAACGAGCGAAATCTGAAGCTCAACTAGGAACTCCCCAGCTTCGTTGAAAGAACGAAAGCAGGACTGTGACATCAGATAGATGAGTCGAAGCCTGATAATCACAAGGGTTTACCCGTTCATGTAAAGCCCAGTGCTTCCAGATACCCCCCCCCAACAAAAAAAAAACTTGTCAAGCCTAGATCGGCAAAGGGCCTGGCAGTGGGAATCCGAAGGATCACTAGGGACGATGAGCTTCACTTTCTGGTTTGATTCGATCAGATCATAATCAAGCTTGGGAAATGCTCTCCCCCAAAGCCCTCATAGAAGCCGGCAAAAGGGGAATGCTCCTATCCAAATGGTTAATTACACATGATTCTGTTATCGTGGCCCAATCCTGACAGCAGAAGGAAACAACGAACAAAGGTATCAACAAACCCCCTCCTTTTGAAAGGATCCAATCCATCTGCCCCATTCTACCCTCATAAAACTTAAAGTCACCTACATGTGTAGGCTCTTTGTCCCCCCAGTCTGGTGCACCTGGGCTTGTCTCAAAACTGGAACCGGGGCCCCGATCGGAAAACGGAAACGCCTGCATACGCTTCGTCAGATAACATCCCGGCACAGACTTTTCTAGCAAACACTTCCCCATTCTTTCCAGGGATCCTTCTTTTCAGAAAACCCGCAGAATCCAAGGGGAAACAGCTGGTTTTTGAAAAAAAAGATGATTTAAAAAAATAAGGAATCAACCCCTGGGTTTTTTGGCCGTTTTGCAAAAACACCTAATCGTTTTTGCGCCGCTTTGCCAAAAAAACAACGCCGCTTGCCCAAAAAAGAACATTTCACATTTCTGCCGCTCCGAAGGCCATCCAATGGTAGGAAAAGTTGCCGCTTGGACGGAAACAGCTGCCGCTTGAAAGGGTAACATTGCTGTTTCGATTTGGCAAGCGACAGCCTCGTCCATTGATTCAAGCTGGCGTTCGACGCGGGCAAATCGCTTTAAGCCGAGCAACTTCCAACGGAATCTTTCAGCGCCAGTCCAAATGCGTTGGAAGTGCATGTCATGTCAATGTGGAAAAACATGGCCCACAAACAAGGGGGTACAGAAAATAATATGTCCGGATTCCAGCTCATAGCATACCCTGAAACATGCTTTTGGACAACAATGGATTTCATGTTGGTTCGCCTTTGAGCCATGTTGAGGTACCCTCACCCAAAAATACATACCCTGATGTGTTGAAGGGAAAGGCCCGCAAAAGTAGCTCTGACGCTGAACATCCCAGCCTTTCGCTTTTGGACACCTGAAAGTTCCTTTGAGTAGAAACGGCACGATTTGGCAAACGTACGGTGAGGCCTGTACAACTGTCCAAGTGGTTCGGACGCGCAGGAAGCATACGCGCCATCGAAACTGTGAACAGACCTCAGCGATCGGCTGGAGTATGCCTCTGCTTTGGAGTGTGGCAGATTTTTTGAAAGTTCGTGCTTTTCCAAACCGGTGAGTTTTCAACCCCTGGATGCTTAGCAAGCAAGTTAGGCTGAAGAACCAAAGGCCAAAATACAAACATGCCAAGAAAAGTCAGGGAGTCCTTCCTCTTCTGCCCCCCCCCCTTGGACAGTGAGTAGGTTCTTGGCAATGGGTAACTAGATGGGTAACTAGGGATAGGCGTCCTTGCCTCTCACTTTCCAAATGGATTGGTGAGACTCTGAGAGCAAGGTCAAACTTAGCTTCGTCCATGGCCTTCCCAAATCATTTGAAGTCCATGAACTTAGAGAGGGAGCCTATGATTCTCCTCAGCACCCCACACAGGAAAAAAAAAAAAAAAACATCTGACCACCACATGCTAACCTTTGATGAGTATCTGGGGGGTGGGGCGAGGGAACGGGTGGACGCACACACATACACAAAATAAAAGCAAGTCTACGTTGCAACGTGCCGTGGGGCATTGTCGTCAGGATTTGGCGCAACAAAATTGGACCAGTGACTCGCAAGCGGGCACACAGAGACGGGAAACCAAGCGGAAAACCAAGATTTGCTTGACTGAGGCCGCAGCTTAGGTGGAATTGCTCGTGTTACCCACGGATAAGTTTGAACAATGAAAGCGACAGGTCAGTTCTAGATGCAATGAAGTTAGCGTTTTACGGCGGAATGGAAACCCAAAAGTAATCTTGAGAACCTCTCAAAAAGTTCACTTTCCTTCAGCTTCTCCTGCTCAATCCAAAAAAGGAGAAAAAACAACATGGAAAACCGTTCTTGCGCCGTCTGCACGGCACAAATGAATCCGAGACGATGACGCTGGCTTCAAACATGCCAGGAAATGCGTTTGGCGAATGCGATTCGGAACCCCTTATGAAGTTGGTAATTGAAACAAACAAAATGAAGCCAACCTTTACTCCCTTTGAGAAGCACCCATATGATTAGCCTTTAAGCAATTAACGTGGTCAGAAGATCCCCGTGTTCTCATTAGACGGGAAATGATTTGGCTCGAAGCAACGCAGAAGTATCCCTGTCCCTGTTGATTTGGCGAAGATTCGCAGTGCCTCGCATTAACAATCAATCGGGTTCATCGAAAACACCAGCCCCTCTCTGACACACCCGAGCACTCCAAATCTAGCATCATGCTCGCCATGGAGCACATCGTCAGCGGAAGCCCCGCATTGCAGTTCTAAGGCCGAGGTAATTCGGCCACTTCGGTCATGGGCCTCTGGTCGCCTATTTCGGCATCCATCCGGGTGGGCTCCCTAACTCCATGGGAATTCCACTGGACCGCTGAAAAACATAATCACATGGCGCAACTCGCAATAGACGGCAAGTCCTTGATCGAGTTCAACGCCGTTCGGCTGCACGGAAACAGCTGCCGTTTCAAAGGGTAACATTGCTGTTTCGATTTGGCAAGCGACAGCCTACGGCCTAGTCCATTGATTCAAGCTGGCGTTCGACGCGGGCAAATCGCTTTAAGCCGAGCAACTTCCAACGGAATCTTTCAGCGCCAGTCCAAATGCGTTGGAATTGCATGTCATGTCAATGTGGAAAAACATGGCCCACAAACAAGGGGGTACAGAAAATAATATGTCCGGATTCCAGCTCATAGCATACCCTGAAACATGTTTTTGGACAACAATGAATTTCATGTTGGTTCGCCTTTAAGCCATGTTGAGGTACCCTCACCCAAAAACACATAACCTGATGTGTTGAAGGGAAAGGCCCGCAAAAGTAGCTCTGACGCTGAATATCCCTGCCTTTCGCTTTTGGCACCTGAAAGTTCCTTTGAGCAGCAACGGCACGATTTGGCAAACGTACGGTAAGGCCTGTACAACTGTCCAAGTGGTTCGGACGCATATGCGCCACCGAAACTGTGAACAGACCTCAGCGATGGGCTGGAATATGCCTCTGCTTTGGAGTGTGGCAGATTTTTTGAAAGTTCGTGCTTTTCCAAACCGGTGAGTTTTCAGGGACACCCCTAAAAACAAGTAGAGGGATTCTTCCCAACCCTGGATGCTTAGCAAGCAAGTTAGGTATTGGCCGTCCCTGAAACTGAAGAATCAATACAAAGATGCCAACAAACATTAGGGATTCCTTCTTCCCTCCCCCCCTGGACAGTGAGTCGGTTCTTGGCAATGGGTAACTAGGGATAGGCGTCCCTGCGTCTCACTTCCCAAGTATTGGTGAGACTCTGAGAGCAAGGTCAAACTTAGCTTCGTCCATGGCCTTCCCAATCATTTGAAGTCCAGGAACTTAGAGAGTGAGCCTATGTTTCTCCTCAGCACCCCACAGAAGGAACCCAACCAAATCTGACGACCACATGCTAACCTTTGATGAGTATCTGGGGGGTGGGGCGAGGAAACGGGTGGACGCATACACATACACAAGAGAAAAGCAAGTCTACGTTGCAACGTGCCGTGGGGCATTGTCGTCAGGATTTGACGCAACAAAATTGGACCAGTGACTCGCAAGCGGGCGCACAGAGACGGGAAACCAAGCGGAAAACCAAGATTTGCTTGACTGAGGCCGCAGCTTAGGTGGAATTGCTCGTGTTACCCACGGATAAGTTTGAACAATGAAAGCGACAGGTCAGTTCTGGATGCAATGAAGTTAGCGTTTTACGGCGGAATGGAAACCCAAAAGTAATCTTGAGAACCTCTCAAAAAGTTCACTTTCCTTCAGCTTCTCCTGCTCAATCCAAAAAAGGAGAAAAAAAACATGGAACACCGTTCTTGCGCCGTCTGCACGGCACAAATGAATCCGAGACGATGACGCTGGCTTCAAACATGCCAGGAAATGCGTTTGGCGAATGCGATTCGGAACCCCTTATGAAGTTGGTAATTGAAACAAACAAAATGAAGCCAACCTTTACTCCCTTTGAGAAGCACCCATATGATTAGCCTTTAAGTAATTAACGTGGTCAGAAGATCCCCTGTTCTCATTAGCCGGGAAATGATTTGGCTCGAAGCAACGCAGAAGTATCCCTGTCCCTGTTGATTTGGCGAAGATTCGCAGTGCTTCGCATTAACAATCAATCGGGTTCATCGAAAAAACCAGTCCCTCTCTGACACACCCGAGCACTCCAAATCTAGCATCATGCTCGCCATGGAGCACATCGTCAGCGGAAGCCCCGCATTGCAGTTCTAAGGCCGAGGTAATTCGGCCACTTCGGTCATGGCCCTCTGGTCGCCTATTTCGGCATCCATCCGGGTGGGCTCCGTAACTCCATGGGAATTCCACTGGACCGCTGAAAAAAACAATCACACGGCGCAACTCGCAATGAGACGGCAAGTCCTTGATCGAGTTCAATGCCGTTCGGCTGCACGGAAACAGCTGCCGTTTCAAAGGGGGTAACATTGCTGTTTCGATTTGGCAAGCGACAGCCTACGGCCTAGTCCATTGATTCAAGCTGGCGTTCGACGCGGGCAAATCGCTTTAAGCCGAGCAACTTCCAACGGAATCCTTCAGCGCCAGTCCACATGCGTTGGAATTGCATGTTATATCAATGCGGGAAAAACATGGCCCACAAACAAGGGGATACAGAAAATAATATGTCCGGATTCCAGCTCATAGTATACCCTGAAATATGTGTTTGGACAACAGTGGATGTCATTTTGGTTTGCCTTTAAGCCAAGGTGAGGTACCCTCACCATGAAAAATGGGACTGTCAACTTCAATTGTCAAAAACCACTTTTAGAGGTCATCTCAATCCTTATTGGACGGCGGTTATTGCGTCTTATGATGGAGAAGTGTACAATTTATAGGATTGAATAACATTGGATTATTTGATAAAGTTTACATTTAGTAAATTTATGTGTTTATTCTTTGTTTATGGCGTTGTTTATGTCTTAAAATACTTATGGAACCTCGTAAAATACTTTTCGGTTTTTTCCCCAAATATCATTCCAACCCTTTCCAATATTTACATAAAAAATGGAAAAATGAAGCCACACAAATTGTTCCTTCATCATCAATAACTGGTATACCTTCAGTATGATTCGTCCAATTACATAGTTCATGTCTTGATAAACCGATTTTATTTTCACATTCCAAAAGTTCATTCCCCAAGCCTTCCCCCAAATGACACCACAGGAATTCAATTATACATAGGTGTAATCATATATGGTGGAGAAGGTTGCGTGTGTGAGTGTGGGTGTGTATGCATGTATGCATGTATGCATGTATGCATGTATGCATGTATGCATGTATGCATGTATGCATGTATGCATGTATGCATGTATGCATGTATGCATGTATGCATGTATGCATGTATGCATGTATGCATGTATGCATGTATGCATGTATGCATGTGATGTATGTATGCATGTATGCATGTATGTATGTATGTATGTATGTATGTATGTATGTATGTATGTATGTATGTATGTATGTATGTATGTATGTATGTATGTATGTATGTATGTATGTCTGATGTGTTGAAGGGAAAGGCCCGCAAGAGTAGTTCTGACGCTGAACATCCCGGCCTTTCGCTTTTGGACACCTGAAAGTTCCTTTGAGAAGAAACGGCGCGATTTGGCAACTGTCCAAGTGGTTCGGACGCGCAGGAAGCATACGCGCCATCGAAACTGTGAACAGACCTCAGCAATCGGCTGGAATATTGCTCTGCTTTGGAGTGTGTGCAGTTTTTTTGAAAGTTCGTGCTTTTCCAAACCGGTGAGTTTTCAGGGACACCCTTGCAAACAAGCACGGGGATTCTTCCCAACCCCTGGATGCTTCCCAAGCAAGTTAGGTATTGGCCGTCCCTGAAACTGAAGAACCAAAGGCCAAAATACAAACATGCCAAGAAAAGTCAGGGATTCCTTGCCCCCCCCCCCATACTTGGACAGTAAATAGGTTCTTGGCAATGGGTAACTAGGGATATGCGTCCCTGCCTCTCACTTTCCAAGTGGATTGGTGAGACTCTGAGAGCAAGGTCAAACTTAGCTTCGTCCATGGCCTTCCCAAATCATCTGAAGTCCATGAACTTAGAGAGGGAGCCTGTGTTTCTCCTCAGCACCCCACAGAAGGAACCCAACCAAATCTGACGACCACATGCTAACCTTTGATGAATATCTGGGGGGGTGGGGCGAGGAAACGGGTGCACACACACATACACAAGAAACAAACAAGTCCATGTTGCAACGTGCCGTGGGGCATTGTCGTCAGGATTTGACGCAACAAAATTGGACCAGTGACTCGCAAGCGGGCACACAGAGACGGGAAACCAAGCGGAAAACCAAGATTTGCTTGACTGAGGCCGCAGCTTAGGTGGAATTGCTCGTGTTACCCACGGATAAGTTTGAACAATTCAAGCGACAGGTCAGTTCTGGATGCAATGAAGCTAGCGTTTTACGGCGCCTTGAACTAAAACCCAAAAGTAATCTTGAGAACCTCTCAAAAAGTTCACTTTCCTTCAGTTTATCCTGCTCAATCCAAAAAAGGAGAAACAAAAACATGGAAAACCGTTCTCGCGCCGTCCGCACGGATTAATCCGAGACGATTGACGCTGGCTTCAAACATGCCAGGAAATGCGTTTGGCGAATGCGATTCGGAACCCCTTATGAAGTTGGTAATTGAAACAAACAAAATGAAGCCAACCTTTACTCCCTTTGAGAAGCACCCATATGATTAGCCTTTAAGTAATTAACGTGGTCAGAAGATCCCCTGTTCTCATTAGCCGGGAAATGATTTGGCTGGAAGCAACGCAGAAGTATCCCTGTCCCTGTTGATTTGGCGAAGATTCGCGGTGCCTCGCATTAACAATCAATCGAGTTCATCGAAAAAACCAGCCCCTCTCTGACACACCCGAGCACGCCAAATCTAGCATCATGCTCGCTATGGAGCACATCGTCAGCGGAAGCCCCGCATTATTCTAAGGGCCGCTCAAGTGGCAGCCACTGAATTACGGTCGTAACCTGAGTCATAATCAAAACCTGGTACAAAATGCTGCACCCACAATCATGCTTCAAGAATTTAGAAGGCGGATATCCGCAGCTATTTCTGGCTGGGATTGACCCTTACTAACCTTCATCTACCCGGGTTTTGATTGAGGCTCACCTGGCCCTCTGGTCGCCGATTTCTTCGGCATCCAGCTGTATCCAGCGGGTGGGTTCCCCGACTCCACAAGAATTCAACCATGTGCCAGTGGATCAACCCGCTGGACCTCCGAAAAAAAATGCTCAAAGCCGCGCAGCTGCCACCGACCTTTCGGACGCTCCAAGATGTGGCGCACCTCGCAATGCGACGGCAAGTCCTTGATGGAGTTCAACGCCGTCCTGCCCGCGGCATCCCGTTTTCCGGGGTCAGCTCCGAAGCGCAGCAGCCACGTAACCTCGCTTGCTTTTTGCTCCCCTGCAAAAAGTGAAAAACTTTTGTAGTTCAACATCCCTTAGTTGGCAAAAAGGTAAATCCATTAGTTGGCAAAAAGTGAAAGTCCTAACATGACTTGGCAAAATGCACCAAAGCAACCACGTCCCTGTCATTCTGCTTTGCAGCCTCATGCAGGGGATAGGTGTACTTGAACCCCAGGCACCAAGACTTCTTGCAATTCACATGGTCCTTGAAGCCATTCGACTCCAGGAACCTCAAGAGCAACACGCTCGCCCGCTTTCGCCTCTTGTGCCTTGGCTGCCCCCCGGCTCCAAACATGAAGGCATTGACAAACCGCAACGAGGCGCACTTCCACTTAACTCGCTTGCTTTCTGCTCCCCTGCTAAAAGTGAACAACTTTTAGTGGTTGAATACGGAAAACCCGTTCGTTGGCAAAAAGTTGTTCAGTCCTAACATCCCTTGGCAAAATGCACCAAAGAAAGGTTACCCCGGCCACCTGCAAATAAATGGGCTTCGTCAGGCCAAATCGAGCCCAGCATATTGTGGCCTTTCCCCGTTTCAAAAATGGTAAAGAGGGTGAACTCAACAGAGTACACACCCAAACGGGCTTCGGAGTTCTTTGGTGGAACTGGTCATAAGCGACTCTTTCAGGAAGCCCGGTCCCACTGTGAATTTGTGAATTGACCAAATCGTTTGTCTAAACTTGTGTCCCTAACTTTTGCTGATAAGGCACTGCTCTTGAATCCTGGCATCCTGCTTTGACTCCTTGAACATGCCCTCCTTCTCTGCGGGAGTTTCCCGGGTCGGTGCATCATCGCGCGTGGAAGCGGTTCGGAAACCACTCTTCTTGTTCACATCCTCTTGAAAAGCCACGTGCATCTGATGTTTCTCCTTGGCGTGGACATCAAAGCAAGAAGCTTCTAGAGCTTAAGCTTCCGATGGGACCAAACAAGACTGCTTCTTTGCCACATCGGTCTTACCACAAATTATAAAGTTCAGGAACTCCGGGGGTAAAATGAAAAAGGTTGCTTCGGTCACACTCTGGCGGCCAAGTATCCATGGCTCCTACGAGAGCCGAGTCCCAAGCATCGAACTCCTTGCACGCATGCAAAACCCCCTCTGAGGCAGACTTGAATTCCATGCACGCTCTGCAGGCCTCGGCCATCCTTGCGCTTACCTGTTTACCGCGACATGTCCGAAAGGGGACCCGAATTTTTGCCAACCACGTCTTGGGTCTGTTTTGAGCTTCCAGAAGGCTGCAAAACCTTGGAAGAAAACCAATTTGCACCCATAGAAGAGAAACGGAGGGCGAAAAGCAGACTGGTTGGAAAACCATTTGGTCCCTGGTTGCAAGTTTGGAACTCGCATAACCCTGGAAAGTTGGTTGTTGTTGACCCCCTCTGCAAAAAGTGTAACTTGTTGTGGCTCCAATGGAAATTCCTCTGTGTCCCCCAAAGTTAAAGTCCAAAGATCCAACCAAGTAGCCAGAACCAAAAAAAAACGGGCATTGAAAAACACTCAAGTCTTCTAAACCATCGTGGGTGAAGTCGTTACACAGCCGAATTGGGGTGTTGGTTGTGACACCATGTGCGCTTCTTCAACACGTCCGGATTCAACGCTGGATGCCAAGGCCACCAATCAAGGCGTCACACGAACAAAGCCTTTGCTGTTTGAAGAAAAGACCGGGAGAACTTGGTTGGCGCAACAAAAGATACCAGCATATGACAAAATATTGTTTTGATGGTCAAAGTTTTACAGGGGCGCGACTGGTTGGTAAGTTTCTTCAATTGCAAGCCCGGTCGATCCCTTTTGGTTTGCAACTAACCCAGGGAATCCAAGCTGGTAGTGCCCCTTGATTACCTATATAGGTACTGGGAAGGCGCAGATCAACATTCAGGCGGGTCAAATCCAATCGATTTCACTTTGGTCGAATTCTCTAGGCGGGGGTGGGCCAGGGCGGGGGAAGGCCTGCAAACATGTCCAATCAAAAGCATGAGTCGCGCTGAACCACATCCAACTGAATTGATCTAAGGGAGGGAATGTGGCCATCCCCGAACATCAGACGTTGGTTGCAGACAAGTCAGGAAAACTAGGCTCGTGAGGCGGACCAACCACAAGCTGCAGAGGGTAAACGGCGGACCTGCAGAGTTTTCGCTTGCTAAAAAAGCTCTACTGAGTTGCCCTTTTCAGACTGGCTCAAACAAAACCAAAAGGAAGGCTGACATACCAGGTAAATCACAATCAAAACATGGTGGCCCAGCCAAAACCTTGGTAATGAAGGAAAAGGGTGGATATTGCACCTGCAGATGTCAAGGGGGCCGTCCCTTACCAACCTTCACCTTCCCATGTGCTGTTGAGTGTGGCTCCACTGTTTGGTTGTTTTGACTAAACGATGTTTAGAAGCTGCCAAGCTTCGCAACTCGACACAGGGTTTACCCCCCATTGAAATGGCAACATTTTCCTTTGGAAAAAGGACAAACCTCTGGAAGAAAGCAAACACAGGCGCGTAGGATGCCGACGCTTTCCGGGGCCAGCTACAGCGTGCCCAGTCAGAAAGCCCTCACCAAATAGTGCCAAAAGGCTGCGGCCACATCTTCGTGGATTGACCCCCGGATCCCAAGTGGAGAGAGTGGTGTAGGACTTGCTTTGAAAAGGAACCCCCCACCCCCCGAGAAAAGAAAAGAAAACATAATCGGAAAAAAAAGGGAAATGCCACGCACTGGGTGAGAACCAAACAACAAACTAGCGTGCTCTGCCCGAAAGATGTGGTTTTATCGGTGGTCGTTACCCCCACAACCGGTGTTTTACTTTTGGGGATAGTATTTGTGTTGGATACACATGTCCAACCCTCATAGAAACCAGCTACTGGAATTTCTACAAGAAAAAGACCAAATACACATCAAAAACACAAAACATGTTCCATAGATGTTGCTTGGCCTCATGGAAACCCAATAAGCTGAAAGTCAAAGATCTGGTTACCAATGGCACCCACGCTCCCAAAGTTTGAAAGTCCAGAAAGTAAAGCACAAGTACGTAGACACGTGAAATCGTGTCTAGAAACCTACGACTCAAGCCATGGTACACGTTTCTGCTGGACCTCTAGCGGCTTCTCTCAAAATAGAAAGCTCTCCTCATCGGTGCGAATGCGAGTTGTCTTTTGTTTCTGTTGCCTAAACCGTCCCAAAACGGATAGATGAAAAAAAAAAACGGCCAATTCCTAAATTCCAGGGGTCATAGCCGTGAAGACCCTGTAGCTCAGTGATTCCGTGCCCAACTTCAAGGGAACCACTCAAACGGAGGGTTCGCGTTGGGGCCCAAAACCACAAGCGCAAACCGGGCTCTGACTCGGAAAAACCCTGCCAATCTAAGACCCACTGGGACTTAGATCAAGATGGGATGTTGGGCGACCCGAAGTCCAACAGGGGAAGGGGCACCTCCGCGCCTCCATGGGACTTTTTTTTCAAGAGCCCTTTGAAAGCCCGCAATGCTGCATGCACTTGTTTCCCTGTAGCCAGGGCCCCCTCTCCTCCTCCAACCTTTGGGGGGGGCCTCTCCTCCAACCTTCAACCTTGCGAGATCTCCAGCCGCACCCTGCGAGCGATTCCTGTGTTAAACGAACCGATCTGCCAGTCCAGAAGATATGACCGCTACAACATCGGGCGTCACTGTCCCCAACCGAATCGCACACGCATATGAACCGCTGCAACACAATCAAATTGAAACCGATAGCTCAAGCACTGGCGCGTACATGCTTCCACAATGAGCAAACGCAAACCGCTTGCTTCGGGATTCCCTGCAAGAAAAACCAAAAAAAGCTGCTTGGAGGAGACCCCAGAAAGTGTCAGACTTGCCTTAGGCAACCTTCGAAACCGGGGACTGCGAGAGCCTTTTTGCATTTTGCCATGCTTGTTGACGATGAGAACTGCTTTGGTTTATGGTCTTCCGGTGCAGGTTCGTAGTAAGTTCTTTCTGTGCCTCTGTACGCTCTTCAATAGCAAAACTAAAGCAAGGATCAAAGGAGTCTGAAAGCAAACTTTGAGAGACACCAAGCAATACAAACCCAAAAAACAATCCTCAGACAGTCCTCAAACAACAAAAACTCGACAAGACAAAAATATAAAACCAAAAGAACAAAAAACAATCCAAATATTATTTCCAGAAGTAGCCACTCACTGTGTCAAGAGCTCTGGGAGAATGTCTTGTTTGATTGGTTGCTCTTTTTTGGAAATGTTTTTTGGCTATGTTTTTGGGTGTCGCGAGGTTTTTGTGTTTTGGACCGGTTTGATCCAGTAGAAAGACTTCACTTTTGTTGTATTGGTTTGTTAGTGACTTCAGAGTTTCGCTTAGTTTTGGGCACAGGGGAACGACTCTGGTTGAGCGGTCCATACATTTAAACTGAATGTCATTGCATGTGTGGCTGTCATGTGTTTCTAGTATTGGCACATATGTATATATGTATGTATGTATAAATATATATATATATATATATATTTCCAATGATAGGTTCATATTGAGACAGACAAGCTACTCAGACATCATCTCAATCCAAACAATAAGCCGTACTTTTCACGTATTGAAGAGATTATGATACCCACTTTTGGAAGCTTGCACCATCAAACGATCCAACCACATATACATATAATGTATTGACCAATGGTTATGGTGTCAACACATTCTTTAAACCAAGGAGCGCAATATTCCCGAGCAAATAGTCAGACTCATGTGCATATGAGCTAAACTTGGCACAAAGAGGTTCAAACACAACGTAACGAATCATATACTTATAACTCTCAATTCATGGATATACAAGCTAGCAACCTAGGCCAAATCAGAGGTATTTACGGTGAATTTGAATATGCGGTTGCCTTAATCGAGCTCAACACACATTTATGTGCGGTAAAAAATCTCCCATGCACACATGCCAAGACTAAAAGTTCCAAGGCCAAAATCTCACAATTGCAAACTGGCTCTCTGACTTGATATGTGTTTTCAAATTTGTACGCAGAAGTTATTAGACTCTTCAAAACCTCTTGGCTCTTTCAAGGGAAGGATGTGATTATGAGTACACTGGCGCTACCAGTGACGAAATGACATACCATTAACCAACACCAGGTGGGCCATTCTCTGCCAGAAAAAGCGGTTGGATTTCCAATGTTGCAGGTCAATGTAATCAATCACACTGCATAGACGCCAGTGCAAACAATACGCACAGAATTCCATCCGAAGACAACCAAACCTACGCGCAAAATAACAGCGCACTCCCACACAGCCCCCTCCTTAAACGTTCATCCGCCCTCCCGAAAAAGTCCGCACCCGACTCGAGTCGACGCGCGTTTGATTGAGCCGAAGCCGACGGCCGCACTCCACCAGCACCTCGAAGTCGTGCATGCTCCCAGCTTCGACACCTTTGGCCACCTGAGGCTGGATGACAAAAACCGGATGGATGGCTCATAGATCCATTCCAGGTTTGACGGTGGGGTGATGCTGGGGATGCGGCCGGTTAAACCCGACAACTGCCACCAAATGCAGCCCTGACACCAAGCAACGGGGATGCTGGGAATCCCAGCCCAGCAACGAACCCAACCAACCAACCAACCAACCAACCAACCCACCAACCCACCAACCAACCAACCAACCAACCAACCAACCAACCAACCAACCAACCAACCAACCAACCAACCAACCAACCAGCCCCCTGGCAGCCCCCGAGCCGGGGCTTTGGCACAAAAAACCAAAACAAAAAAACACCACGCTTCCCTTTTTGGAGACCCTTCCATTTCAGGACTCCGGCAGAGTTCAAAAAACCCAACGGACAGCGGATCGATCCCCTCCTCTTGGCCTCGAGGCGCGCACGGAGCCCGTGGCCCCGTGGCCCGAGGCCCGCGCGGCTTGGAAGGCTTCGCTGGCGGTGGGGAAGTGCGCCTCACGGCGAGGCCTTCCCCTCGTCTCTGGCTCGGGGGCGCTTTGGCCGACCAAGGCCTTCGGTCTGGCTCTTAGCCAGTGACGCCTTCTGATTTGAAAAACAGGAATGGCCCTTGGAAGAAACCCCGTCTAAACCAGTGCCATCTATGTTTAACCAAACCAACCTAAAAAGGACACCTATGCTCTCAGCTTCCTTGCGTGGTTTGGAGCCGAACTAGCCCCTAGCCCCAAGTCTCCCAAGAGTGGCTGACTATGGCACTCTTTGGCCCTCTTCCGGGAACTGGCCGGCCCCTGCCAACAATCATGCAAGTGGACCTTTGGGGGCTTTTCGAACGGACAGTAGTCCCAAAAGCCCCTCCTCTCCACTGGTGCAGCCAAAAAAAGAACTGGCACTCTTAGAGAACACCGTGCCAGAGTCCATCTTCTCACTCCATGTAAGGCAATGTAAGGTGGGCACTGGCCACGCGCAGCCGTTTTCGCTCTCGCATTTCTGGCCCTCGTGACCAAAAGGCGCGGCAGCTGCTCGTTAACACGTCCCGCCTGCTCAACTGGACGATGTGATGCCAAGGGAGAAAGACATCCGCCCTAACCACCTGGGTCGACTGGATGTCGAGTAATTTGTGTGGCATGGTATGGACAAACTAAAAAGAAACAAATACCCATCCCCTTTTGGCTTTGGCTGTCAGCAACTTTTAAGCAACGCACACCCCGCGCCGACTCGGGTTCGCGACCCCGGCTCAGCAAGGTTCGCAGGCGCCAGGCGCCGGGTCAGTCAGAGTGTCTGAAAACGACCTCGTACATCTCGCCAAAGAGAAGCCTCCCGGTTTCGCTTTCGCTTTCCGGGAGAACCCGTGAGATCTGTGCTTGCAATGTGGGCGTGGTTCCCGCTTTTTGAGGCTCGCTTAATCTGAAATGCCTGGCTTCAAGGGGAAACGAAAAGGAAGCCAGACATTTTCGTGGGCCCACCCGTTTAAGACAGACACATTTGTTATGTCCAAAACCTGAAATTAGGATCCAAGAAAAAAAAGAAAGCTCGCTTTACCGGACCGGTTTGCCATAGTCAGGCCAACACGCCTACCCGCAAGAACCTGAAAAGTCCCTTGCACTTGGTTCGCCGGCTTCTTCCCGTTGGCACTTCTGTTCTCAACCTACATCGGCCATGCGGGAGAAAACGACCTCTCTAGCCAATTCTAGTCTGCACACGTCCGGGTCCCATTCTTGCTGGCCAAACCTGTTGCAACCTAAACGGGAATTCCCGTATTGCGCCAGCTAGCGACTAATTATCATGTTCTGCCAGCCAGCTGAAGCTCTACCCTTGGTGCCATCTAATTTTAATCAAACTACCCTAGAAAGGACACCTATGACTTGATCCCCTGTATGCCCGGCATGCAGGCAGCTAAGGCGTAGGGTGTTTGCAAAACTGGGCTGTCCGCAGATCCCCTGCTAAAAGTTAAGTGTTCAGTGGTTTCAATTGGGAAACCCAACCACTAAACCCGGGGGGGAACAAAACTGAACGGGATGGCCGGGAACTAGGAACCACCAAGAAAATAGACCCCAAGTGCCATGCTCCGTTCCTCCCCCCCCCCAAAAAAAGAAAAAGAAAAAAACATCCAAAGAAAAACATTATGTTTCATATAATTCTAAAGAAAAATAGAACAAAAATGAGGGCTTGCCTGGTCACCCTCTCCGACTGCTGCTCCAGAAACTGTCGCTGCGCCAAAGCCGCCGAGTCTTTGGCCTCCGCAGTCGACGCCAGGCACCGGCTACCCCAGTGTTCATGGGGCTTCATCCATCTGAACTGGTGAAAAGCAAAAAGAAAACACACCTGGAGGAGGTCCTGATCTTGAGAAAACGCCCATGCTGTGGATGGACGAAATCCACTTTCCACCATTTCCACCTAAGAAACCCTGGTTTCTGATGATCCCCCTCTCTATTATCAACAAATGCTGGTTCCCATGGTGTCAAAGTGGTGCAGGATTTCGTCCCATCCGCAGTATGTTGGTTGTTGGAGTCTGCAAGTGCGCCTCTTATTTGTTCTTGTGCAAGCTGGAGAATGGTCCATCTTTTTCTCACACTACACCAGCCCACCCCTGCCCTACCCAAACCCTCCAACCCCCCCCCCACCCAAACCCTCCAACCAAGCCACCCAGCCACCCACGAGGCACCGACCGCCTGGGTTGCGCCAGCCCCTGCTTTAAGCAGGTATCGTTCAAACACATTCCTGTTCGGATTCCTTGTTTAAGAAAGTTCCTTTCCTTGCAAAAATCAGGGTCGATGTTTTCTGCGATTGTCATAATTCCAAGACCAGGGCTCGCAAGAAAATTGGCTCATGTGCCTGCCTATTGCCAAGAACCTAGAGGTCCCTTCGTATTGTGCTTGGCGGGTTTCTTCTCGTTAGCACCTCTTTTCTCCACACGCATGCAAAGGAATGGGCAGTTGCAGTCTAGTTCTTCCAATCCAAAGCCGGGTGAGTCAGCTAAGGTCTGTGACAAGGGAGTAGGCCTCCAGTCGACGCTCTTTGTGCTCTGTCCCCCGGACGAACTGCAGACCGGCAGGGTTCTTAGACACAGGACCGACCAAAAGAAGAGAAGGCCGCTTCAAAAAGAACCTAAGACTTTATATAGGTGGCTCTTGTGGATCCAAACGCAGGACAAAACGCCACCGACCCAACTGGGTTAGTCTTAAAATCGGCAAACCTCCCAGGTTTCTTTTCGTGCTTTTTCAATACCCACCGAAAAGGGTTGGAAAACAAATATAAACACAAACCACCGCCACCGCCGCGTACCTGACACCGGTTCCCCCAACTGCGACCCGACGACCCGACGACCCGACGACCCGACCTGCTGCAGCGCCTTCTCCGCGTGGCGGGCGCCTTCGGAGCCCCCAAAGCCCCAGCGCGGCAGCACCCCGCGCTGCGCCTCCAACGCCACCTACGCGACGCACGAGGCGAGCGAGAGACGCGAGGTGAAAGGGCTTGGGCGAGCCAAAGGACACCCGTGGACACCCGCTGGGGAAAGAGAAAGGCTGCGGCAAGGAAGGGCGATCCAAGCCCAAAAACCACACAACGAAAGGAGGTGAGTTACTGCCACTCCACGCTCGCATTTCTTGAGTCACCTGGGTCAAGGGCTAAAGTGGTACGGATTCCAGATGTACCATCATCATGTCCAAAATCAACAAGACACAAATACAAGGTGGACAGATCCTGACTTGCTGCCTCTGGCCAATCCGATCCGATCCCTTGCGGCTCATTTCCAAGAGTCCACCGACTTGAAGTCTGGATTCCCTCAAACAACTCACCCACCGCAACCTAGAAACCCTCCCCCCCCAAATGGCCTTCAAGTGTGAAGTGGCTTATCTAACCTTCACTCGCCTTCTCTTGCTGTCATCCAAAAAAAACTCGGTTGCTTTCTCCTCCCCTGCCAAGAGTTTTTTTACTTGTTCTTGGTTTAATGGAAAACCCTTAGCCAGCAAAAAGCTATTCAGTCCTAACATCCAAGCAAAATGCACCAAAGAAAAGGCTCGCCAGGGGAGCCCAAAAAAAAAGAACTTTAAAAAATAAGCTCAGGCGATATCCCCAACAGCACCACACCCTCCCAGAATCCTCGCGGAACCTGCCCCGGAACCCACCTCACCGGTTTTGCTGAGGATGCCGCCTTGTAACTTTATAAAGCAAAGCTAAGAGTGACAGCGCAATCGCGCCCTAATCGGGGCCCCCGACGGTGCAATCGGGCCCCGACCTGGGCGCGGTGAATCTCGCAAACCGTTTTCGTGGAAATCTCGTCGAACTCAGCGTGAAACTTTGTTGGAACCTTTCCTCAGGCATTGCTTTTGCAGAACCTGGTGAAAACCTCGTGGGGTGTTTTTAGAACCTGACCCCATAGCCCTTGCAGCCTCGTGGAACCCTTCGAACCCATGGAGCCCAAAGCCGCCCAATCAATACTCAGCAATGCCAAGCATTTACGCTGCTGCACAGTGAGTCCCGCAGCAACGTGATCTGATTTTCCACGAAGCCAGCATTTCGGGCCGCGCTGTCTGAGCAAGTGAGCAAGTCAAAACAGTGAAGCTGCAAATCATTGATTTCGGTTTTGCTTTGTGTTCCGCCCATGAGCAAAGCGATCTTCTTAGCCCTCAATTTATCCGATGGCTCTTCAGACGGCTGTGGATCCTTGTGGGACTCTGTGGGGCCCTGTCAACCTCAGGGCCGCCCCGCACCATCCGGCAGACCCTGGTGGAACTTTGCAAACCCCCTGAACCTTGTAGAACCCTGCTAGAACCCTGGTAAGACCCTCGCAGAACCTCTCCGCCCCTGGTGGAACCCTCATGGAACCTTACCTTTAAATTCCCCGGACCGCCCGCAGCCCTGGCACTACCTGGGTGAACGACCACCCCGGAGCCGACCTCGCATGAGACCCCAGAGCTTTCAGCTGTTAGGGGGAGAAAAAGAACACTACTAAAATTAATAAAAAAAAAAAAAAAAAAAAAAAAAAAAAAACTCAAAAACGCGGCCTTGGGCAACAGCTGGGTGAACTCCCGCGCACTCCATTTCACGTCTCGGCAGAGCTTCCTCAGCTGCTGCTGGACCCCGGGATCCTCATAGGCCGAGGCCAAGGCATCCAACAAGTCCTCGGCTGGCAGCGGAAATTTGATTTTTTTGTGAGAACCGGGAAAGAAACATGAGCTGTTGCAGACCGGTGGCCTCCCAAAATCAGCAGAACAGGAAAGGTTTGGCTGCCCAGTTTTGGCCCGCGCGCCCAAAGAACGCACACGCGCGCACGTGCGACCCCACTTACCTTCACCAAACCCGAAGTCTAAGCGTCACTGGCGCCCTCAAGCGTGAGGAGGAGGGGCTCATCTTCCCGCGGAGCGCAAGACGCGGCGTCCTCCGCGAAGGACGCCGCAGCGCCCTCCTTTGCCAAGTTCTCAAAATCAACGCTGAAGATCAGCTGCGCCTGTGCAAAGCCACTTCCACGTTTCACAGCAAGACGTTGGCTGAGCCCAACTCGTTCCGCACCGGCGCCAAAATTCGAGACAAGTGGAGGAGAAAATGTGGCACACGGTGGATTTCCACGCTCTGAAAACCCCTGCGGGCAGCCTCTCGTCCCATTTCCTCCCGGACCCCCCGCACCCCCAAATTAACATGTTCTGGAAAACTCCACCCATGTCACTTCCCGCCGGACCCACCTGGGCCCTCCCCCAGAGCTACCAAGAATGGCAGGCCACTGCACAAGCTTGGGGCGACATGTTATTCTTGGAGGGGTAGCTGGAGGGCGTTTCTCAGCATGGGGCTTCCCCAAACATAGTTGGCCCGTTCGGCTTCCCGTACGCTTTTGATCATCCTGCTCTTGCAGCTACAGGCTGCAGCGAAACCAGCCCCAAGACCTTAAGATGGCTAGCATGTAGCTACCCTTTCTACACGGTCGGCTTCCCGTTGCATCTCTTGTCCGCCGTTTTGAGAGACTCCCGGCGCAACAGGAGAAACGCAAGCGAGCCCCGACCTCCTCCTCGCCATCAAAGAGCACCTGGAAATGCCCCGTACTTGTCACGGCGAACAACCTAGAACATGGCTACAGGTGGCTGAAAGTAGATGGCACAAGTCTCTCCATTGCTGGTTGATTCTTGGGCAAACACGCAAACACACGTTTAACCAAAAATTGGTTTAAGGTCGGGCAAACACACGTTTTTTTTGAATTTTTAAACACAAGAAAGTGTCAAAGGTTGAAGAAGGAACCAAATAGCCCAGACCTGATCTTCAACTCCAAAGTCTCGCCTTGACATCCCCATCGCCGTCCACCTCCTGCACCACGCCACCAGTGCCCACAGTCACGTCGCCCAGGCCAGTGGTGGCCACAACTCCTAGGCCCCGGGAAGCAAGCCCCCCCCCCCCACCACCTCCCACCTCCCCTCCTGTCCAGTAACATGGAACCCGAGTGCGGGGTCCTGGAAGATGAATTTTCCGTTAAAAGGGAACCTTGGGTGGATTCCATGTTAATGGACACGAGGGTAACCTGACTCTCTGGTGCCCCCTGTACATAAGTGGCCTCAAGGCCCCCAGATTGGAAGAGGAGGTCGGGGTTCCGGGAGGGCGGGAGCTTGGCATTTGAGGCGCAAGCCCGGCTCATGACCGACGAGCCCCGGAAAGCTCCGACAGATGTAAGGCTTGAAAGCAACCCCTTCAACAAACCAACGCATGGGAGTGTGCAAGCAAAAGGGTGATGGGGCCTTAATCTCGGACCCACCGTTTTAGTGCCGAATCCATCCCTTGCAGTCGCCCTCGCGTTGCTTCCCGCGAAGGCGTGGCCTTCGGCTTCCGCCCGTTTGCCAAGGCGCGATCGCCCACCGCGAAGCGTGCCTCCACCTCCGCATCCGCTTTCGACTTCTCGGCCTCGGTCTCCATCCAAGATCCATCCATCCGACCTCCTGAAACAAATCGGAGTAATACCTTCTACATCCTAGAGCAAGATCCTAGAACAAGGGGAGCATGAAGGGATGGTGAGCTTGATCCATTTCTGTGGGCTGGACCAACTGCAGGCCAAGAGGTCCGCTGCACTTTTCAAACAACCCAAGCATCCCATGACTGAAAAGATCAACACACATGTGAGGTCTGCCAGAATTCCCCCCCCCCCCGTACAAATGGTTTTGTTACCTCAGGCACCTCCTTCCTATCCCGGCTTCTCTCTTGGCTATTTGGAGTACCCGGTGAGTACCCAAAGAGCCAGGGCTTGATCCAAGCACGGCTTAGTATTCTTTGTCTTCCCTGGAAGTGCGACGTGCCGCATTTGGAACATGACCTTCCTCTTGGGAGTGCGCCAAGCCACTGACTCACAGGGAGGCTCTCAAAACGACGCGCCCATATGGGTACGCCTCTTTTTAAGGCCGAAGAATTTCCTCTTTGCTGTCAGAGAGGTGAAACCCCCCAGCTCGGTCACAGTTCCGTTCCAAGCACCAAATGGCAAAAAAGGCGGTTCAAAATGGAGGCTCGGCCAATCCTAATCCAGAAGTCCTGTTAAGAAGCCACTACAAAGCCCGGTTCCTTGCGTAGCCCCTTTGGCTTTTGCAGCTTACAAGAAGGGGAGAAAGCAGGAACCCACCCCCATGTCGATGCACCTTGGCTCCCCTCCAACCACCACGAGGAAGAAAAAAAACGGAGGGAAGCTACCCCCCCGGACTCGCTCGATTGGGACAGCGGCCGCGTCCAGCATCCGCAGCTCCTCCTCCAGCTGCCGCAGCTCCGCCTCCTCGTCCTCCACCTCTACGCGCGAGCGAGCGAGCGCGGGGAAAACCGAAAGACCAGGTGGGTCTCTCGTCGTTTGGTTGAGATGCTACCGCTGTTTTGGGCTGGTGGTGGGTTTTGGTGGGAATTCAAAAGGAAACCGCCCATTTTGGGGGGGGGGGGGATTCCCTAGTTTAAGACATGTTCATGTGCGCTGGACGCATCCGTTTTTGGAATCTTGGCACAGGGGCAAGTTGTCCTGTGTGAAAGTAGATGGCGCAGAAGGGAACTGCCCTACCTCAAACATCCCTTGTCCAAAATAGATGGATGCCCATACTGCACGAAATCGGCCGGTGTTGGGAATGACCATTTATGTGGGGGTTGCTCAAGAATCTTGGCCCCCAATGACCATGCATCACTTGTCTCATGAAAATGTCGAAGCTCTTTGGTGGCTTAATCTTGCTGGTCAACAAGGAATCAACCGGGGCATTGGAAATGACCACGCAGTTGAAGGAAATCACAAATGGTTTGTCTGAGAACCAGCTAGAAAACCATGAACCTGGTTGTTTTCCATATCCTGGCATCTCCTCGAAAATGTGATGTGGGTTAGCAGAAAATCCTTCGGCTTCCTAAATTGGATGGGGAAACGACCACATTGCACCTGCTTCCCCCCCCCCCCCTACCCATTCCGTTCAATTCCAAAGATTGCAGGTCAACCAGCCAAGTCCAGCACAAAGAAAAGGACATTTCCTTCGTCCCCCTGCTTCCACTTTCTTGCCATCCATCCCCCCCCCCCTGAGGCACCCACCCCCCCCCCGGTTCGTTCCCACCCCCCCCCCCCCGGGTTCCCCGTTCCCACCCCCCGGCGGTCCGCCGATCCGCCGATCGCCTCGTGCGCGAAGACGCCCCGCCGCAGGGCCCTGCGGAAGGCCGCGCCCTCCGTGGCGCGGTGGCGCCGCGCGTCTTCCGCGAGGCGGGCGCCTCGGCTGGAAGACGCGGGAGGCGCGAGCTAGGGCGTCGAATTTGAGGGGTTTTGGGAATAAACCCACAAGGAGTTCCCGGGAAGCTGGGGGACGGCGCATACAGGTGGTGTTTCAATTGCCAGGGAATTTCTTCGGGATTGCTCGAGAGATGGGCCGCCTTCACTGAAACCAAAAGGAAGGTTCCCCGACAAATGGTCTTCTGGGTTTAGGGATGAACGCCAGGCTTTGTAGGAGCGTATGAAGGCCCCCACTCATTGATCCATGACCATCAAAATGTCCGGCCAGTTTTCGCCTTCTGCACTCAAAATGTGTACCAACTGAGAAAACAGCCAATTCCCAACAGGCGACTTCCCTACAAATTAACATACGCTGGGTGTCCGGTTCCCAAAGCAGTCTCCGCTTTCATGCTCATCTGTAGGGGGAGTAAGGGTTGAAGATCCAATCCAATACCTTGACCCTGAAAGACTACAATAAAGTTGGCTGTCACCCCAAAATAGGAAATATTGACCTTTGTTGGGTGTTCTTCCCCCTTTTCCCTCCAGAAAATCCCTGCTGGTTTCTTCGACCTCACAGCCCGCCCCCTCTCCTCCCTGGTTGCTGTTGACCCCCCTGCAATAAGAGAATCACTTTTCGGGGGTTTAGTACGGAAAACCCAACTTGATCTCCTTTCCAAAAAGTGAAAGTCTAAGGACCCGTTGCCCAACCAGCAGTCAAGCCCAACGCCCCTCCGCCCATGGCTCTCTCTCTCGTCCACTCGATCTCTCGCGCCACCGGGCCGCGGCGGAGCGCCACGTCGCGGGCGACGCGGCCCCGGTCCGCCCGGCCCACGGCGCAGCTCTCCACGCGGCCCAAGGCCTCCTCCGCCTCCGCGGCGCGCCCTGGGCGCGGCTTCGGGGCGGCGGCGCCACGGGTCGAGGGCGCGACGTTCGAAGCTTCGGGGCCGGTGGAAGTCGGAGAAAGGCTCGGGTGCTTTGTTTGGGGGCGGCCAAAGGGTACCCCTGGTGGAACTTTATTCAAAGGGGTTGGTTTTGGGTTGGGTTTGGCTTCTCAAAACTGTGTTTGGGGGATTGTTTCCACTAGAATCGGGGGAGCCAGAGTGACGAGACTCACCCGTAGCGCACGGGTGAGAACCCAGGCCGGTGGATGAAGTCGGACAAAGGCTCGGGTGATTCCACAGAAAGGCGTCCCTTTCAGTAGGATTCTCACCCAAGTCATGCCCATGTTTTACTCAAGGTCAAGATCAATGACACTACTGTGGTTGCGAAATCCGTTCACACACCACCACAAAATGAAACCATGGTTGGAACCAATACGTTTGTTGGCATTTGCAGATGAATCGAATCATTCCGGTAGTGCGAAATGGATTTCGTCCAACCACTGTATGTTCGGAGAACAAGCCAGATTCATCCTAAGGCCATAACTTTGTGGAGAAACTGCCATGGGCATCACAGAAAGTTGCCCCAAAGGCCTTGCTTCCGCAAGCACGGCTTTAACCTTAAGCACAACACCCAAGGCCAAGAGCAAACAAGGCCATGGTGGCTGGCTAGAACCATGCTTATAACCTACGTTTGAATGGGCCCATTGAAAAGAGATTCATCGAACATGTGGTTCAAAGCAGGGCCCCAGGACACGCTATGGAGGGGACCGGGGATGTCTCCATCCAAACCCACCCCGCCCACCCCAACCCCCGACCCCAACCCTCAACCCCACCCCACCACCATACCGCACACCACCCAACCCCCCCCCAACCACCCAACCTCGACCAGAAAAAGTGGCCAGCCGGCCTAGGCCTTCCAGCGCAGAGGCGCGCCGAAACCAGGACTTGTGGTCCTGGGCTGGGGGCGAATAGAACCTTCCAGCGGATTCCCTTACAGCCCTTCAAGGGTTCCCTCGAAAAAAAATGAGAAAAAAAATGGAACAAAATCCCGCCAGCTCAAAGAACTACATCCGGTTCAATACCGCCCTGTCCCCCAATTTTCACGATTCAGTTTCATGGAGCCAAGGTCGGGGGCGTGTGGTTTCCGGTTAAACCAACTCCAAAAAATTTGGAACGCTCCAAACATTTAGAACAGAACATGGGCGCGTGCTTTCCTTCAAGGAAAGCACCGAAAGATGGGTAGCCTCAACACAAAGACACACCCAGATACCCAACACATTCGGCAAAGTAGCACAAGTTGACGCAAAGATACACAAGTACCACGCAACTGCCTGTGGTTGGCGCTAGACCGCCATGCTATTTGCGCTCCTTGCTACATCACTACACGGCCTCGGCTTCTTAGTTCCAAAGTTGTGGAAAATAACCATGGCCGGTTCCCATGGCTACGTGTTCACTTTGAAGCCCGGTTTTTCCATGACTCTTTGGGTTTCTGTCAATTGTGTTGTTCGGATTTTTCTGAGGGAACCCAAAGGAAAACAACTTTGGATTTCACATCACTATTGTTACTGATATTTCAACATTTCCATTATTCTGTTGTTTTATCTATTCGTTTTTCGGGGGGAAATCCTTATTTGGCGACATTTTCGTGCTCTCAGTCCAAGAGCCGCCCGTTGCCGGCCTCGTCGTCGATCTCCAGCGCCTCATCTGCGGCCCTCAGCGCATCGGTCCAGTGCTTCAGCTTGATGGCCGCCTGCAGGGCTAAACCGCTTGACTTTGGTGCGATGGGCATGGGAAATGGAATGAGCCTGGACATTTCCGAATAAAGAAAACGCAATTTGATGGATGGTTTATGTTACGGCCATGTCTCATTTCTAGTTGAGGTGTCTGAGGAAAAATGTGGCACTCACTTCCGATCAAGTGGATGGCCAAAAAGAACTCCCGAACTTTCATTTACCACTAGAATGGTCTTCCCAAAAATATGACGTTTCGGAACTCAGGAAGCGAGGGCAAGGGGCCCGATTCCTCTTCAGGTTTTCCGAGCCGTTTGCTCTCGGCAGGGAATGCCCGCACCAGGTCTCTCTCGCAAGGCTTCGGCGAAGCGGAAGGCCACTTTGGTGGCCTGGGAGATGTTCTTCAACAGGATCAGGCGGAGGTCCTCCACCAACTTGTTTCCTGCAAGAAAGAAATGCCAGCCCCCCCCGGGGCACCCCAGGTGAGGCTGGCAAGCCAGGCCTCTCAAGCAAGCGATCTCAAACCAAGTAATGATCTTGTTCCGGGCTTCTCAGAATGGACCGAACTTTGGACGGGGTCCTCTTCAAAACAGTTAGGGAATTGAGGGGACCGCCTTGCTTGTGGCTTTGAAAGGAAAACCACAAGGAAAGCCACCATTTTGGGTGGGGGTCACGTGTTGACACCCTCTTCCCACCCTCCCCACCTCGCCCAAACAAAAAGCGACTTGGACCTGGGACTTATGAAATCACGTATCCTGTTGAGCAACATGCCCACCCCCGAGATTTTGCCCCTAACCATGTTGTCCAGCAAGTGCTTGAATTGCACAACCCTTTCCAACGATGGGTAGAGTCTTTCTGGGGCTTGGACCCTTTAAACAAATTCTGCGACCCAACCAGGGCTCCTAGGATACATATTGGCCAAAGTTCATAGCCACCCAAATACCAACAGTTCCATGGGTCTCTACATGTACCAGGTGTTTTTTGGGTGGCCAGCTCCCATTTTTTGGCCCCATAGACACAAACCCAACGGCTGGCTTCCCCCCTTCACGACCGAGGGACTGGCGGCCTCCCGGCTCTCCAGCGGCGTCTCTGGCCGGGTGCTTAGAAATAGATGGGCTTCCCTGGCAAACGGAAAAATAAAAACCAATCTAAATCAGGAGAATCGCCCAACCTATTTTTTATGGGCAAAAAACCAACCCGGAGAGAAAAAGAAAAAGCACGGAAAAAAACAACTATGGCGGCGTCTCTCCCTCCCTCCCGAGCTGCGAGGTATCGAGCCCCGCCCAACCGGCCCAACCGGCCCAACCAGCGACCTGCGGCGTCGGGCAGCCGCTTCTTGTAGATCTTCGCCTCGGCCTCGCACCAGCTGAAGAAGGCCTCCTCGATCGCACCTGAAGCGAAGCGACGCGCGGCAGCGCAGCGCGAAACGGAAAAAACAAATCCTCCACGACTTTGGTGGCGGTGACAGGAACAGAGGCAAAAGCATATATGATCATTGTAGCAAAGAGAGAAAGAATAAACAAGGAACCATTTATTCCAAAAACATATCCTTTTGGCATACTAGATAATAATAAAAATGTAACAAGATACAAACAGGTGTCGGTTTCCATGTGAATTGATAGGCCAAAGCATGGCGCGTCCGCCTCGCCCCGCCTTTGTGCCACTCGATGTAGCCGTCCTTGCGCAGCTTCTGGGCCTGGCTCCTCGGCCCAAGGACCTGCAACCCTGGGTCCTCTGGATACGTTGCTGAGAAACGTTTCACCCAGGCGGCCCGTTTTCTGGATGGCGACATGTGCCTAGAAATTCGACAAATGGAACTGGAGGACGAAAAACTCGACCAAATGCTTGTGGCAGCCCTTTTTTTGCGGAACGCCGCCCTCCCCCAATTTTGGGCAAGTTGATCCCCGGATGCGGGATCGCCGGAAGAGTTGCCCCAAAAATGGTCGGCTGATGGCTGCAGGATGTTTTCTCCGCCCGCCCAAAACCCCAAAACAAAAGAGATTTGACTCCACGCCCGGGGCGCATCAACTTCGCCATGGAATCCGTGTCCAGCTCCGCGACCTCGGGCTCCGAGTCCCTGCGCAGCTCCTTGGCCCTGTCGCCCACGCGCACCTGGGGAGCGGCCCAAGGGAAGTTTTGCGGGGATCCTTCTTTCTAGAAAACCACCCCAAATCCTGGGGTAAAAAGGGCTGGTGTTTGCTGAAACTAATGGGGAATCAACCCCTAGAAAATGCTGTAAACAACCAACATGGTCATGTCTAAACACCTCAAAAAGTCTGAGTAGTTGGAAAGGGGAATTCGAGGGAGTTGGTGGGAGCCAAAATGGCTCAACAGGGTAGCCAGGAAGGCCGCCCAACTTTGGGAAAACCGTACGGAGTGTTTGGCGATTTCCATTTATAAATGATTGTTCATCACTGGGTTGACGTTGGAAGGGGAGCAAAAAAAACATTTTTTAGCAGTTGAGTGGGGGTTCCCCACTAAACCACAATAAGCAAACATGTAAAATGTTTCCCAACAACCATGATCATGTCTTGATTTAGCGCATTCTTTTCCTGCTGTTTATGTGGTTTGTTTCTTCTTGGGCAGCTGACACCTCCGCCTCTTCGCCTCTTCGGGGCCGAAAGTTCAAAAACGCCCAGGCGCCGTGTACTCGTCCAGCAGGCGCTGGGCCTCCTGAGATCCGCCCTCGTCCAGGCGCAGGCGCAGGGAGTGGAACTTGTGGACCTGGCGCAGGTCGCGGCTTGGGGTGGAGGGGGGAGGCGGGGTGAAGTGTGGGTTGGGGGGCTGTGGTAGCGGCACCCGGCCAGGCAATATCTCCCCCTCCCCCCTCCCTCCCTCCCTCCCTCCCCCTCCCTCCCTCCTCCCTCCCTCCCTCCCTCCCTCCCTCCCTCCCTCCCTTCCCTTCCCTTCCCTTCCCTTCCCTTCCCTTCCCTTCCCTTCCCCTTCCCTTCCCTTCCCTTCCTTCCCTCCCTCCCTCCCCTCCCCCTCCTCCCTCCTCCCTCCTCCCTCCCTCCCTCCCTCCCTCCCTCCCTCCCTCCCTCCCTCCCTCCCTCCCTCCCTCCCTCTCTTCTCTCCCCGTTTTTCTGGGCGGGCGATAGCCCAAGCACCCCACAAGTGCACAAACTCAGGCCGCCCTTTCCAACACATAGAGGCACACGCAACTGAAACTGGGCAAGCCTCTTTCAGGAAACCCTGGAACCCAAGCACAAAGGCATGAGGATTCAACACGTGGGTGTGTCTTACAATCGGGGAACCCCAAGTTGGTGGAATCTTGTGGGTGTCCCTTGAAACCCATCCCAAGAAGGGTTCCCTCAAAAAAGACAAGCCCACTGTTGCAGATCAACCATGTTGGCACCCTAAGTTCTGTTTTTCCTGCAGGGAACGGTCGGAGCAACAGCCACTTTGTCACTTGCTATCCTAGCTTCGTCAATACTTCTCTAGGTTGGTGGTTGGTGGTTGCTAACCCCAACCCCTGCCCCCTCAGCCCCTGGTTCATTTGGTAGCCCCACCCCTCAACCCCCCTCACCCCCCTCACCCCCCTCACCCCCTCACCCCTTCAGCCCCACCAGCCCAGGCCCCACCTCCTCGGGCGTGGCGAGCAGCTCCCGAAAGGCCCGGCGCTGCTTCCGCGCGGTCCGCAGCAAAGTGGTCAGGGCCACCTCTGTGATCTTGTACTTCCTCCGACTCGCCGCATGGCCGGGACGCCGACGACCGCACCGCACGGCGGAGTTGCCGACCGACTGACGTTTCTACAAGGAAGTAGGGGGAACCGAGTACTCTCTCTTTCTCTCTCTCTCTTTTTTTCGGGGTGGGGGGGGGGAACACCAATTGTTGGGTGGGAAAACAGAAGGCAAAAAGGGGATTTGACCGAGAAATCTCGCACTTGGACCGCTCCGAACGGTTGGTTGGCTCAAGGGTTGGGTGACCAAACATGCATGGGTTCTGACAAATGGCTTTGAGTTAACTTCCCTCTTACAGGAAACCAAAAGGAAGACATCTTTTAGGCCTCTTGCCACCCAGCCGACCCTTTCCTGGAAGAACAAAAATGGGATAGGCGAGCGGAACCCGTGAAACAGGCCCCCTGACAAATAGATGGTGTCCCTTTCTCACTTGCCCAAAGGACCCAACAATCACGAGTTAACCTTTGACTGAAAGTTGACCAAACAAGAAAAAGCCAAAAGCTCAAAAGGTCGGCTTTGGGCTTTGGGTAAGTGAGCCTTGTTGTCCCTCAGCACATTCCAAAGAGGGTCCATCAAACAGCGGGGTGTCAGCAACTTGGGGCGCGCGCATTTTGACATAGGTGCTTCTGGTTCTAAACGGGTTTGCCCCCATCTTGGAAGGCATCCATCCTGGAGGAACACCCCCTTCAACCGTAAAATCATCGCACCGGCGTAGCTGCCACACAAGGCTTACCTTCAACACCTGCACGTGTGGAAAGGGACATGCCTGCTCAGGTTGCTTAGCCTTACTTGATGCTTCTCCATCTCTCTGGCGACCTGAGCACGGAGGGGCGGAAAGAAAAACAAAACATGCCCCAAAACGAGAAGAGCTGGCAAAGCAGCACGTCATCCCACACGCCTCATCAACACCCCAGGTTTTTTTCAGGCGCAATCAGAACCAAAAAACCCCTCGTCTTCCCCAAGAGTTGTGGGGCGTGGACTCCGAGAGCCGGGGGCTGACAGCTGACGTGCCAAAGCGCATGATGGGCGCCACCAGGCGTTTCACCTCCGGCGCGCAAAGCTCCAGCTCTGCGACCACTTCCTGGCAATGGTTCCCTTTTTGGGGGTGGGGGGTGGGGCAGGTGCGGCCTCCTTACGTCAAGTCATGTGGACCCCATATGAATTTCAACTCCAGTTTATTCATAGGGTGTCACCGCTTGGTGGGGAATCATCTCTGGTGGAGGGAACGCCCCCCTATTAGCAACTCTGGGGTTGATTAACATTAAAATTGGTGGCTTGGAATCCGTGACTTGGCAGTTACGGAGGGGGTTCCCGTTTACCCTCCACAAGAACTAGGGGTGCAAATCCCCAAGCCACCAATCCAAACTGCCAACTAAGGGTTATCTGACTTGTGGCTTGTTGAAAATCATCCTGATTGCTGCCAATGCCGCCTTGGAGGGAGGGCATGGCCGTGGTCGACCCATCCCATTCCAGATAGCACAAAAAGCAACGCCGCCAGTGGCTTACTGTTGAACAATCATAGAGGCTGACGATCAAAGGGAGTTTTGGAAGACTACCGTCGTTCTGCAAAGACCTCTGTCCACTTCCATGATTGTTGGAAACAAGCACCCTCCCCAAAAGCAAGCATTGCACCTGCGTAGGGGTCCCTGGAAGACCATCCGCTTTCAAAAGGAGCCGCTGGTGAGGCTCCATGTTTGTCTTTGCTTGAACCCCGGAGTTTGGGGAGGGAGACATGCCCTTCGGATGCTGCCCTATGCTGCCAGTGCTGCAAAATCGCGGCCTCGCACTTCTGGCCTTCAAACTCACCGGAAAAGCCCCGAATCTTGCTGGCGCTGCACTTCTTCTTGGGTTGCTGTTCAAGGGAAACTAAAGGGAAGCCATTGGCTACGGGGGCTTCCCCCACAAACACGAGCAACCGTCCGGCTTAAGCCAGGATGGCCTGGAGTCTAGGGGCTGGGATTGACACTGGGTAAATCATGTGTGATAATTTGTGGATCAAGGAATTTTAAAAAGCAACAATAGGCCTCCAGTGCTTCCCCACTGAACCCAAAAACACCCCTATCAACAAACTAGGACTGAGTTGGTACCCTCTTTGTGGCTCTCAATGGAGAAAACTCAAAAAAAACTTAAACAACGACACCCCCATATTCACAAACCAAGAAATCCCCCGGCCTGGCGCAGAGCGTTGGCCAGTTCCACCTCGACGCAACACCGTTCAGACTGGGAGAATTTGTAAGATGGATAGCTCCGAAACAGACTTCCCCAAAACTTACACGGGTGTGACATGTTTCTGCTGGGGGGGGGGGGGGGGGAGGGACCAAAGGAAACCCACCATTTGGGGGGGGTGGGTGCCCTAAAAAAGACACCCGCAAAAAAACGCAAGGGTCATATGAATTTCCATGCCAGAACGTATCCCGTTAACCCTTCTTCAGCCGGGGCCTGCTCGTACTGCCGGATCCAAAGCCTCCGGCGCTGTGTCCAGTGCCGCTCGGACTTCAGGATGGCTTTGGCGTAGGGCTTCCGGGACATATTGTCCCAGAACTCCTGAGAAAGCCGAGGCCGCGCCATTTCTCTGTGGCTGTGGGCAGCACGGGTAGCGGCTACTGACCCACTCATGTTTGGGTTGGACGCCGGCAAAGAGTTGCGGAAGAGTCACGTTGGGGCAGCCTCTCCCCCATGCGTCCCAGGCATAGGAAACAAGCAGAGCTGAGCGAAGGGCTGCGGGCAGCAGGCTGAAAGGTGCCGTTGTTTGCGCTGGTGGCGTTTTGCTCAACAAGGGCATCAAACAAACAAAAACAAGTACATCAAACAAAGACAAGTAGAAAAGAAGGGTTGATACGGTCGGACGTGCCAGGAAACTTGGGGTTATGCTGTCAGGCCAACAGTTTGCTTTCTGCAGCCGTGTGTAGAATTCACATGGTCCTGGATAAACACATGGCCCCTAAGCTTCTAAGCCCCTCGACATGCCTCTATGCCACCATTCGGTGGCTTGTCATTTCATGCCCGGTGAGTGGCTACCGGCAGGTAGGAGGGTGTGCTTCTCAGTCACTTAGAGCTGATGATGCCAACCCCTCCACCAATAGACCAACAACGCCCCAATGGCCGCACCTCCACAGAATCCAAAAAGTCTCCAGCCTTTGCGGAGAAACCTCCGCCTGCGGACAGGGCAAAAAACTTCCTCGTGTGGCGCCTGGTCGGTCTCTTCCAGCAGGAGGTTTGGGTTCACCCGGGGGTCCACCTTCTCCAGCTCGATCTGCTGCATCATCCACTCCTTGGCCAGGCGAGTTGCGAGCGCCGAGCTGCGGGACCGCCAGCGGCGGGCTGAGGCTGAGGTGCGGGGGGACTCGAATGAAACTCGGGAAGCTGAAGGCTACTTTTTCCCCAACAGCTGAAAGCTTTGGGGTCTCAGCCCAGATAGCCGGGGTGGTCCGGGGCGGCCCTGAGGTAAGGTTCCACCAGGGTTCCACCAGGGTTCCACCAGGGTTCCACCAGGGTTCCACCAGGTTCTGCGAGGGCTGCGGGGTGGTCCGGGGTGGTTTGAGGCAAGGTTCCACCGGTTCCATGAGGGTTCCACCAGGGTTCCACCAGGAGGGTTCCACAAAGTAGAGGGTTGTACCGGATTCTGAGAGGGTGTGGTGCTGTTGGGGATATCGCTTGAGCTTGTTGGTGACAGGTGAAAAAATCGATACACTGAGTCTTGAAGGATTTGGGGAGACAAAGGGGGTTGGACCCTCTCAGGACTTGAAATTGTTGAAGCCACAATCCGTGTGATGGCAATGTGGGCAGAGTTGGAATAGGTGCAAATTCAAAGGGAGTGATTCGGACCCTTTGTGATACTTGCCGTGAAGGCGGCACAAGGCGACATAGCAGAAAGCAGATGTAAACATGCCCCCAGCGTCGCCAACTGGCAAACAACATCTTTGACATCCCTTGACTGTCTTGTACTTTGGGGTGGGCCCTTGGGCTGCTTTCAGTGAATATTTTTGTTGATAGCCAACGGCGTTTCCTGCACAATTGTTCTGCCGCAAAAAAAGCAACAGCTTGCTGGTGCTCAGCGGCGGATGAGGGAATGACCTCCTATAGACCATCCTGTGTGCTTTCCTTTAAGGGGATTTCTGGGTTCATTCTCAAATTCCCTACCTATCGCACCAGCAAGACAAAGAAAGCAAGCTCAGAGATAGCAAGGCTCCCTCGTCCACTCCGCCGGGATGGAAGGGTAGCCAAGGGCATCATACTCCTCCTGGGACATGTGACCTCAGGTACCGCTGAGCCTTCAACTCAAACAAACGCCACCGCAAATAGTCGAGTTCTACATCCTGTTGGTTTCCTTTCACAACCAAAAGGAGGCCACCTATTTTTGAGACACCCCCATGTTGCTCCTCCCCTGTTTGCAGATTCCCTTGGCTGCCCTGCCCCCTTCCGTCCGTTGGTCACAACGGGGCGATCTGCGAACCTCTCTTGCGCCTTGATCTTTGCATATGAAGGCTGGCCGTTTACAAATGCAAGCTAAGACGGTCAAACCTGCCGTCTACCTGGAGCCTATGTCATTTCAATATTCACCCATGTCTCAGGGTAGTTTAAGGCCAGTTGGAGAAACCACGTTTTTTAAATGGGCAATCTCTGCCTTGGTGTCCTTTCTCGGCTTAACCCACCCACCCCTTCCAAGCGGCCCTTGATCACCCGCGCCGGCGGGCAGCCGCCCGTCATGGCGGGCGCTGGAAACGGACGGGTTTCGGGTTTCCTCGTTCAGCGCGTCAGCTTTGCTTTATGTCTTAAGAGTCCAACTTGCCTAGGTCCAGTAGGGAGGTTAGAATAAGGGTACCCTAGTCTATTTTAGTAGCAAAACCCTCCCCCCAAAAAAGAAGTTGGTAAAAGGGCACCTAGCCGGGGGGCCTAGTTGTTTCTGTTGAGGGTGCCCCCTTCCAGGTTGGTTCTCTCTCTCTCTCTTTCTCTGAGGGTCGCTGTTTGTTGGGGCTGCAGGGGGTGCAGCTGGGTTAGGGAAATCCACATGAAAGCCACTTTGGGCGGCCCCCTTCGTTTCGAGACGCACGTTGCCTTTGCGGTTCCTTAATTTCCAGTGGGTGCGTCACAACTTCAACCCATCGGAGTTGCACCGCAAAAAAAAAAAGAGGCTCAAGCTTTCTGGAGAACCAGGAGACCCATGGAACTTGGCAAACTGCAACAATTGGCTGAGACTTGGGATCGACTGGCCAGGTTTTTTGATTGCCATGGCGCACACCTTCCATCCAATGACTGCCTTCAGATCCAGCACGCTCAGAGGCACATCTGAATTTGAATATGTTTTCCCTTGCCTTCAAGAATGGGAGGCAGGGGGAGATGCAACGTTTAACCTGTGTGGAAGGGGTGCACCGAAGATCCAACATGGAACAATTGGAAACGCGTCCCGCTCGTATTAAATGGAGGGGGGCCCTGCAAAGCTGGCAAGATTACCCATGCCCTCGTTAGCTTCCTTTTGGAAATCAAAGTTACGTGTTCTTCGGCATCCAGCGTTCTCTTTGGGTGCACAATGCTGCAGCCGAGACAGTGAAAAGTGTTTGGCCAGCGTCCGACATGAAGAAGCCACGCCAAGCACCTGTGCACGAACCGTTGACGTTCAGAAACCTCAGTCAAAAGAGTTGACCCTTTCGTGACATAGCCATCTCCGCATAAGGGCAACCTCGCAAAACTCACAAAAACCGCCAAAATTTTACTCGGATACCGCAAAAACACACTTGATATGAGACGGCAAAACTGACAATGCGCACCACCATGCAGGTACAGGCTGTTTGAAGGTCTCCGGCAGGGCAATGGAGTTTCGGCTTCACACATGCCTGAACATTGTTCGCCTAGATTGGCCTTCCTCTTCAGGGACGCCAACGGCCAATCTGGCTACTGCATGCCAGGACATGAATGAAGGTGGCGTCCGACTCCAAACTCAAAAGGACAGCAGAAACCCCTTAGAAACAGGGGGGCCACACACACACCCCCCGCAGGGGGAAAAAACGAAACACCTAAAAGCCGCCTCCATCATGATTCCCGATGGGTAATTTGGACTGTTGGCAGAACTCCTGCCTATGCTTAATTGCTCACGGTCATTTTGACATGTAGCATCACCGTCTGGACTCAGGTGCATTGGTTCGAGATGGTCGCTTTCTGATGCTGCTCCTTCAACTTTCTGAGACGTTCCAGGCTCCTCCAGCGCTGCGTGACATCCGCGATGGACCGGTTGAGCTTCTTGGCCAGCGATTTGTACGAGTACTTGGACCGGTTGTCCGCTTTCAGGCTGCAAAGCTGCTGGTCATCTTCCTCTGTCCAGGCGCGAGGTACTTCCGGGGGAGTTCCTGGATTGCCGGCATCGGAGTGAGCACGAGCAGGGGCTTCAGGAAGGGATTCAGGAGAGGAGAATGGGCCCACGCAAGGAGATACTGGAGCTGGCGCTGGAGTGCGAGGTACTGGACGTGCTGGAGGCTCCGGGGAGTGCGTCCTCTCGGAGGATGTAGCACGGCATCGCTTCCGCTTTGTTCTGCGCCGATCGGTCCCACCCTTGTCCATGATGGAGCTGGGAATATTGGCCTTCTTGATGCTCGGCTGACCAACATGGGTGTGCGCCATGGAACTCTTCGGGCGCGGGTCTATAGCCTCGTTGGCGTCCCCCGTGACGACGCCGTAGGACAACGACTTGGGGTTAACCACTGCGTTGTGCTGGTGGTCCACGTGTAGCTGGAGTGACTGAAAGTCGACTGGTGGTGGAGGGTCGGCCAGATCCTCCGAGTTGACCGAATGCCGAATCCCGTGGCCAGGTGGTTCTACTTCATCGAGTCGTGCATGGTCGTGTGCTCGCGGTCGCGATGAGTCTGCCAACGACAGACCTCGGACATGATGATGCCGCACGCAATCGTGCCCGCCATGAATCCTGCGACTGTGCGCCTCGTCAGCCTGATTCAAGGTCTCCTGGATGAGCTGCATCATATCCGCAGCGTTCTGGGTCATTCGGTGGTGAGTGCTATCATGCGTCCGAGCATGACGACCGCTTTCCGATGTCGGCGAAAAGGCCCACGTCTTGAACCACCAGACAAGCTCCGTGATGAAGCCAAGAGTCAGGGGCCCCGGAACTCAAACAGAAAAACCGAGCGCAACAGCCCAACCGAGCCAGACCCGGTTTGGAAGAAGACCAAACAGACCAGAACCAACAAGAGTCACACAGCCGAACCGCGAGAAACAACGACAATCAGCACGTAAATATTCTTTCCGGTTGGGATGGCCGGAAGATGAAACAGGTGCTGCAGATCCACTGACTTGTAGCCGGCGGACAAATAGATACTGCGAAGCTGATCCAACGCCATCTGTACTGCTCGGGCCGGATGTGCATACTTCGTAGCGAGGGCTGACCGTGATCTAGCCCCAGAGAGAAGGGTGGAAAGACTTCCTGCAGTGTGGGGTCCTCTGATCTGCCAGATTTTTGATGGGGTTTTGTAGTAAATCGCACGGTCGCCCACGTCGATGACGAAGCCGAGGAACTCAGAGGAACCCACCTGTTCCAACACGATGGGTGCACCATAAAAGTCAGCATGAAGCAAAGCCTCCAATGGGGCTGCTGGGTGACCGGAAGCCGGAGACGGGAAGATCACAAATCTGTTGTCGACATATCGCTCCAAGAAGATGTTGTGGCTGGCGAACCATTGTCCGTAAATACGCTGCCAAAGAACTTCGTGCCGCGCGACGCAAATGTGACTGAGAACTGGGCTCAGCTGAGAGCCAATCGCTGTTCCGTGGACTTGGCGAAGAATGAGAGTGCCCACCTGGACGTACATGCATTGGAAGCTGGATTTGACTATATCCAGGATGTCCTCCACATAAATGACCCGCGTAGTCGGCGTACGTCCGTAGGATTGCTTACCCGCAAAAACCCGGTTGTAGTGGACCGCCGCCTGAGTTTCCACCGAATAGATGAGACCAGGATGCTCTCGTCGGTGCTCTGCTAATAACTGCTCAACTGCTGCGCACACCTGATCCTGAGGGACACTGTTGAAGAAGCCGACCAAATCGTCATTGTGAAATGCGAGAGTGACTGTATCGTCTGTGTTGTCAAAGTATCGTTTGACGTTCTGCCATATCTTCGGCGTGGGGTGTACCCCCCACGAACACTTCCATGTACTCGCGGCGATCTCGCCGAGAAGGATCGCAACCGCTTTGAAGAGCTGCCGGTGTACCACCTTATGGTAGGCTATAATAGTTCGCCCCGATTTCCATTGCTTCTTACGTTTGAGAAAGACTTTGCCGACCGGGATCGCGGTGGTCTTCTTCCTGTATGCCCATTTGTACCTCTTCTGCAGGTGCCGGGGGATAGCTTCAACAATAAGAGCCTCGGCTTGGTCGGGCTTCAGCGGAGTGGCGGCAAATGTGCCGGACTGAAGCCAGGTGTTGTGGAGGCCTTTGAAGTAGAGTTGGGGGCAGAAGAACATGAGGTGGTGGTTGTCATGATCCTCGTTATGGCACACAAAGTCCTGGCCGAGGTGTCGATGCAGGATGTTCAGCTGGTGCTTGGTGAGAAGTTGATGGGTGGATGCGTGCTGCCGATGTGTCATAAATTCACTGCGCAGGTGCTGCATGAGGGGTGCGTGGAACTGGTCCAAGGGCAGACCATGGTGCAGGCACCATTTTCGTAGGCGTTCATGAACCTGCACTTCGTAGACTGAAAGATCCACATAATATGACGCCAAGGCTGAGGTGTAATGAACGTGCTGCGGGGTTCCCGGAAACCGGAACTCATCCAACCCCGCGGCCACATGGCCTTGAACATGAGATAGCCAGGGCTGTCGTTTTAGCCAGGCTACGCACTGACACGATGATGGTCCTGCGGATGTCAGGAGGTAACTGTCCTGAAACGACGAGAAGTTCCACATGACTGTATGAACCCGAGGATGAGGGGTCTCCGCCAACTTCGTGCTGGGTAAGTGAAATGGAAGAGCCCAGTTGCGATGGTCGAGAACAAGCCGACGAAGGACTTCCCTGGTGGACCTCTGATAATGGGGATGGGACAGCCACGGTAATCGTAACAACAAGTTGATCTTGGGTTGTTGGAGTTGGCGGAAATCAAGAACTCTTCGCAAAATATTCCGAACTCGATGCCGGTGGGGCTGTTCCACATTGCCTGACAGCCTGTATATAGCATATATATCCAGGTCTGAATGCCGTCCACTACGAAGTCGTTTTTCCTCCTCCCAGGATTCAATGTGCTCTGAGGTGAGGCGAGCGATGATGGACCAGGCTTGGGTGTGTTTGAGCGCCACCCGATGGAAGTTCCTGCCATAGACTGTGCAACTCCTCCTGCGCAAGCGGAGGAAAAGGCGTTTGCCGAACCTGGACCAGGGCTGTTCGGCGAGAAACCTGGTAGCCGTATAGCCAGTGGAAATGCGCTTGTACCGCCGATAAATGTAGGGCCAATTGAGGGACGGCTGATAGATGCTAATCAAGGCGTGTTCCTGGGTCCAGGTGACGGTGTGGTCGGAGTCTGTGAAGATGACCCATGTAGCAAACTCGTCATAGTTGCCAAAATGATGCCACCATCTGAGGGCCGGTTCCGCATTAATAAACTGTCCGTGCTGAATACCCAGTAACTTGGCCCTACGATTGTGTTCTCGACTGGGATAAGTGATGCTAGTGCTTCCAATATATACGTCCGACTGCGGGTTGACGGAGCGTGGAAGGTCCGGGCGGAGTTCGACTCGCTGCTTCCAGTACACTGCGTTGGGCTGCAAGAAGTGGGTGAAGGTGTACATGTTCGGGTGGATGCGTAGACGCCGAAGTCGGCGCCTGAGCTCCGTGAGTGCGTGCGTAGGACGACCGTAGTGATGAACCATCAACAGTGTGGACATTGACTCGGACCACATAGACAGTTGCTTGTTGACCATCGGCATGTTGAGGATTTGGCGACTCGTGACGATGATCAGATAGAGAACCTGATAATACTGGTGGGCTGCATGCACATCGAGGGAGTCCCCGAGTCTGATTGCAATATGCGCAACGATGTAGGAAATAATCGGTGCCATGCTGCAAGCTCACTGGCCAAGATGGCTCAGGGATACCATAGTGTCTGGCTGCACTGTAAAGCTCCGACCGTGCATACTTGCTGTATAGTTGCAAAAGAAGAACCGTTTCTGGAGATTGAATGACCGGCATGGCTTAGCCATGCATTCAACGCTCGAGCACTGAACGGTTGATTGGGTCAACAGGAAAGATCGGAAAAAAAAACGGAAAAACGGAAAAAGAACCCACCCGCGACCCCGAGAAACACAGGAAAAAGAAAAGGAAGGAGAAAAGGCCGCTGATGGTCTCAGGGCAAGGTGCAGGCGTGAGGAGCAGCGGGCTTTTTGTACCAGTCGTGTCAATGGTGCTAACTTCCTTCCTCGAGATCGCTACCGCCACTCCCCTCACTTGCCATACATGTACATCACCGTGATGAACTGCAGGAGTGCTCGCTTCGATCCCTTGCTCACTAAGGATATGGTGGCCCCCCACTTGACTGCAATGGTTTTCAACTGCTCCACCGTGTCGGATGCCAGCTCCTGCTTGATGAGGTCAAGGTAGGTCGCTTGGTTGGACAGCGTGCGTTCGTGTAGCCATGCCTTGAAGACCTTGTCCGTGAGGCTGGTGGGAAGTGGCACCTGTTGACCTTTGGGGTTTCCTTGACGTAGAAGTTCTGAGTCTAGAGTGACATCCGGGGCAGCCGCCGGGGTCTTTCTCTTTGCTGGTCGTCGCTTAGGGGCTGGATCAGCCTCTGGAGATGGAACTGGTAGGGGAGGTCCTGGCTGATCTGAGTTGGCCGCGTTGATGTAGAGGGACTGGTCAGAGCGGCCGGGCGTGGGGGTCCAGGACGCGGCATTGGAAGGGGACGAGGATGGCAGCTTCTTATCCGGTGTAAGAGTGATGCCCTTGCTCTTGTAGCGCTCCAACTGTTGTTCCAATTCGGCAATTTTGTGGCGGGTGAGGTTCTCCTGCTTGGCGGGCTGCAGGGACTCCATGAGATCCACGATTTTTATTGCAAGTGGCTCCATAAACTGCATGGCCTCATTGCGCTTATCCGGCGCATTGTCCGCGTGGAGAGAGCGAGCTGTCCTGTCAATGTCGACCTCCCTGCCTCTCAATGCTTTGAGAATGGATGTCAATAAGACTGCCTCGGCCATCGTCTGAGCCATGACTGGTGTGCTGTAGCGGCCATTTGACAGTGCTCGTAATGCGTGATCTTCTGCTCCTCCTCGAAGAAGTCGCGTGAGTGGAAGATCCAGGATAGCTGTTCCTGCGAGCCCGACTCTTCTGGACCACTGAGTAGGCTGAACGTGACGGTACAGCTGCAGACCACGGACCTCCGTCTTGTCGAGGAAGATGTCGTCAGATTGGAAGGTGCTAGGGAGTAGCTGCGAGTATCGAGGCTGAGTGTACTGCGTTGCATCACCCTGGCCTAGAGGTGCCCGAACTGGAGGTTGAGCTGGCGGTGCTGGTGGTGGAGGACGGGGACCTGTCTGCATGTGGTTTGTTCCACCACCGTGATAGTTGTAAAACTGACCGGGAGGTTGAGGAGGGAACTGGTGAGCCATCTGTGGGGGCCGAGGGGGATTGACGCGGGACGTTGTTTCTTCTCGAAGTTGATGTTGCAAGGGTTCCATCCGATTGGAGCTGAGATATACCTCCTGCTGGGACTGCGGAACTGACCATGATGGAAGATACGAGGATCCCGGATGCGAAGAGGAAGAGGGTGCCGATGCCGCCGGCCATGAATAGTTCCACTGAGAAGCCATCACGAGATGGGAGGTTGCCGGCAACACTGCTAATGGGTTAAACGCTGGGGGTACGCCACACATTGCCGAGACAACAACCATTGCCAAAACGACACCCGAATTTCGACCGGGCCCGGGGCAGCAAGAGACCGGGAAACAGCATTAGTTACACAAAGCTTCAAAAAGGAAAAACCTGCAGTAAGGTCAGCACATACTCGAATGAGGCTCTGGCGTGCACTTTTTGTCGCAAAATATCGTCGGTAGTCGAAGACGGCAGTGTGGTGAAGTATGCTCTTATTCGCAATGAAACATCATTAATTGACATTGGCTACAACAGCTCCTGGTGCAGGTTCACGAGCGGAGGACACCAGTGGGTGGCTTTGCATCGGTAGGCCATGCGAGTCCAACGATCTGACTTGCCTCCGGGATCACCATCCAACACTTGCCCGACACATAGTGGATGACATCAGGACGTTCACTGGAGTCCAGGGCCTCAATGCAAGCTTGCTCTCCTCCCGATCGAATCGGCTGACAGGTGCCAACAGCGCGTCCGAACAACAGCAATTGGGCCATGTTAAAAGACATGCTCCAGTTCTGGCTCATCGTGCGAGCGATTTCTTCAGCGTCGTAGTCGGCGTGTCCAGTGATCTTCCAGCCCTGGGCATAAAAGGCTGGGCACTCCGAGGAGTGCTGCCGGGAAGGATGGATCTGTCGGCTCCGCAGGATGCCGCGAGTACCTCCAACACTGGAAGCGTGAGTCCAGAGCAGCATGGGTCGCGTCTTCGTCGGTTCTTTGAGCCGAACTGTGGCCCCAAGGTAAGGGACGGTCAGCATGAACCAGTGCGGGGTGATCTTATAAAAATGATGATCCGGGTTGACCTTCGCATAGTTCAGGGTGGAGTGCTGAGACGGTATGCCTGCTGCATTCAAGGTAGCGGCCACATAGCTCATCTGCTCCTGATTGACTGGGATCCCATCACGAAGATATGGTGCGGCCAGCACCTGAAGTTCGTTCCTCCAGGGATCAGACTCCGGGTTGGGAAGCAAGACCAGCGGTGGATGTGCCTGCGGATTGAGGCGTAGTTGCATGCTCCTCGAGGACGACCCCACATCAGGGTGAGCTCCTGTGGCCTTGGAGGCTGGAGCCGATGGAGCACTGCTTCTGCTACGCGGAAGTGGAGATCGATTGCTTCTCGGTCGTCGGGATGAAGCTTTAGTTGCCGTAGGCGCCCGGGATGAGGACTTGGCTGCTGTGGGCGCCGACGCGGCAATGTTCGATGCTGCCGTGATAGAGTTGTCCGATGTTGAGTCCCTTCGGGAGATCGGAGGTGGCGTCCGGGAGCGAGCTCGACCTCGCCGCTGTGGGGGCACTGACTTGGAGTAGGGGGAAGCGTTGTGGGAACGTGACCGGTCTCCCTCCGTCGTGTGGCGTGACCTGGATGGTGGGTTGGGCGGTGGAAGCATCTGACCTGATGGGGTTGCCGTAGGGATCGGTGCGATAGGGGTCGGTGCTGTGGTCATAGGTGGGCATGCTGTAGTTGAAACTGTCGGGGTGGTTGGCGTCAGCGGAGTCATTGGTGTCATCGGTGTGGCCGGGCGTGCTTTCACCAGGATTTGCGGCAGTGGGCCAGCTACAGATGCAGGCCAGACCTGCAAGGTAGGGATCGATGTCGAGGTGTCGCCGGGAGCAGGAGCCGGAACCGCAGCTTTGGCAGCCCTTGAGGCGTTGGACACTGCGCCAGATATGCTAGAAGCTGGTGTCACAAGCGTACTCCTGCTCGGTGATGCTGACTGGTGCACTGGAGACCTGGGCGGCGTAGGGCCGGCAGTGTTCCTGGATGCCTTGGCCATGGGGCCTGCCGAGTTCGACATCGGACCTGCGTGGGGGCGAGGCATCTATGCCAACAATTGCGAGCCAAGAGTAAGCTGACGGCGTCGTGATTTTTCACCTGATGTGTCGGGTAGTCGGATTGGTTGTCAAACAGTTGGTCTGACAGAAAAGGTTCACGGAAACAGTCTGGGGTGCCGGAAGGTCTGGGAGAAGTCCAAGCCTGTATTGAGAAGATCAGCTGGAACAGTCAAGCGTCACGAGCGACAAGGTCCGGTAACAGTCTGTAGAAAATGTCAGTGCATGAGTCGGAACAGATGCCCACAACAGGGATCAAGACACTGACCGAAGCCCGGACGCAGTGCCTAAACACACTTGATATGAGACGGCAAAACTGACAATGCGCACCACCATGCAGGCACAGGCTGTTTGAAGGTCTCCGGCAGGGCAATGGAGTTTCGGCTTCACACATGCCTGAACATTGTTCGCCTAGATTGGCCTTCCTCTTCAGGGACGCCAACGGCCAATCTGGCTACTGCATGCCAGGACATGAATGAAGGTGGCGTCCGACTCCAAACTCAAAAGGACAGCAGAAACCCCTTAGAAACAGGGGGGCCACACACACACACACACAAGGAACCCCCCAAACACATGACTTCCCAAGAGATTGAACCGCCACCAAACTTCAGATTTACCAAGGGAGCTGCCATGCTCCGGTTCGGGCTCCAGGGCGAAACCGCGGGGGAGACAATCCAATCAGCGCGTTGGATGGGTGGTTTGGTGGTTCACTATGATAATCAATCAAATTTGCAGATAAATCATGTATACTTTGTTTTAAGTTTTGAATTCATAATACAACGAATACCTTTTTTTCAGGGCGGTGTCCTATTTACCCTGAGAAAAGCCAGGGCTTCATGTCCCCAAACGGTTCCACCTTTTTGCCCACCGCAGGGTAGACTCAAGCCCAGGGTGGTTCATTCCCCCCAGAAGGAGAACACCTGGGTTTGAGTCAATCTTGGAGTGGTCAAAAAGTGAAAGCCTGCCCCCAATCGAAACCGCCAATAGGGGGAGAAAAAAAAGCTGAGGTCGGGTTCTGAGGGCGGCGCCATCACCCGGCCGATGCAGCCAACTCGCCGGCCCGCCCCGCGCCCCGCGCGCGGGGTTCGCCCCCCTGCGGGGTTCGAGGCTCAAATGCGCCAAGCGATGCGCGCTTTGCGTGACAACGAAGGATGCCTCTCTGACATCTTCGAGATAGGTGTTTTTTCCTCCTGCTTCATCTCCTGGCCCAAAATGTCAGCAACTCTGGCTTCCTGAACCGAGGCGTTGTCCGGAATGCGGCAGATTCCAAGGCGTCTCCCGGTGGTCCGGAGGTCCGGAGGTCCGGAGGTCGCCTGGGTTGCCACTTGCCAAGATCCCAGCTGGGAGATTTGCACTTGGAGTTCATATTGCTTGGGCGTGACCTTGGATCTTGTCCGGCCTTGGAGTTCTCACTCCGGCCTTGGAGTTTTCCACACCTCAAGATGGAGTTCTCAGGCAGGCGTTTGGTTGCCTCGAGCCGCTTTCCTGGGGGGATGCCGTATTTCCAGCCCTTCTTGGGGATGCCTCGGTGAAATGCGCAGGAACCATGCATTTTCACCACAGGGTTGTTCCTTAAACGGCTGCTGGTCTTCCAAAAAGAGCCTCAACTAGCAAGCCATGTTTGGATTGAAATGTGTTTTGGGAAACCTTGGAAGATCGAGGGTAGGCTACTTTACAGAGCCCCCCCCTTCAAAAACGAAATAGCGGGGAACCATCTTACCAAGTGAGCTCGCTGATTTTCAGGGCGCTTCAAGAAAAATCCCCATGTAAGGCACCTTCAGAAGCTTTCACGCCTACCCCCCGAATCGGTCGTTTGAATTTTGAATTTGCGAGATCCTTGTGGGTGTATTGATTTTTAAGGGACCCCCAAAATTCCCTTTGGTTTCCCTTCAAAACCAAAAAAACTGGGGTACCCTCACCCATGTACCCATCCTTTTGGGTCAGGCGCCGCCCCGCCCCCGTCCCCCGCAGCAGACTTTCGGATCTCAGCCATCTCAGCGATCTGCAGCGCCGTCGCTGCGCATCCGCCGCGCCTCCAGCTCCTTGGCGGCGGCCAAAACCGGAGGTCCACTTATTCTGCGGCAGGATACCTTCCCCCAAATTAACATGGAAGATGGACCCCTTTTAGCAGACTTGGTTCCATGTACGGGGCGCACCAGTGGCCCCCGTTGAAAGGAAAATTGGCTGACTATTCTAGGGGCACCTCCCCCATTCTTTCCAGGGATCCTTCTTTCTAGAAAACCTCCAGACCCCCGAAAAAACGAATCTGGTTTTCGAAAAGAACGATGGTTGAAACGGATGGGGAAACCCCGAGAGTGGCGGGATACCCTCCACCAGACGATTCCATGCCGAGATGTAGACTTGGTTCCATTTACAGAGGCTTTCTGGGAGCTTCCATGTTAGTTTGAGGGCTACCCACCCCCCCTTGCACCGACTCCCCTTCAAAATGCCATAAGGATGCCCTCCTGTCTAACATGGAACATAGAGGGTTCCCTTGAAAGGAAAATTGTCTTTAAGGACCTGTTCCCTTTGGAAAATAGATGGCACTGGCTGACCATGAAACAAGGTCAGCCAGGGCCATCTATTCTCCATCACATCAGCCATAAAGGACACGTATGAGCATGATACTTAGGAAGTGGTCTGCGGTAAGCGTGGGGCGGAACCAAACATTGACCTGTCAAACTCATACTTTGCGGATGCTTTTGTTTGTTTTTTCCAGCTCATATGAATGATTCCACCGTCCGCCCAGATCCCCTGCAAAAAGTTGAAATTCGCAAACCCACCCACTAAACCAACTTAAGCCACCAAGCTAGGAAACCCCCAAGCTCAAAGCTTGCGGACACTTCTCATTTTGGGGATTGCCGGTTCTGGAAACGGAGGAAACGCCGGGGCCGGAAACGAAAACTCCCTTTGCCAAACACCGCCCAAAAAACAGCCTAAAACCCCCAAAAACAAAAAGAAGCCGCCGCCGCGGGCAGCGGTTGATTCGTTTCGTTCGCCATGGCTCCAGCTCCTGTCGCCGCTTGTCCTGCGGCAGCTTCCGCCGCAGCACCGCCCCGCCGGTGACCGCGTCGGGGCCGAGCCAGCGCTTCCTCAGCCGTGGAGCCGGCTGGGGGCGGGCGCTTGGCGCGAAAAAAAATGGCGCTCCGGAAAAGCCGGAAAAAGCAGGAGAAGCATGCATGGATATCCCGTCTGTGGTGAATATTCATTGGCATTAGTATAGCTATAACATATGTATGAAAATGATGTATGTATAATGTGGGTGTGTCTCAGAACGGGGGGCACCCCGCAAAAAGGTCGGCCTCCTCTTAATTTCCTGGTAAAGCAGCCCCAAAAAAGGGTACCCCCAAATCAAGAGTGACAAACCCATTACGTGGCTTGAATGTCACGAAAAGCATAAAAGGAAAAACTCCTGAAAGGAGTGAAAAGAAAGAATAACAGGAAAGACACCTCAAACTAGTCATGACATGGTTTTCATGAAAGCAAAAACACAGACCCACAAAAACACCCGCCAAAGAGCAGAAGCACCCTGGAAACGAACAGGGAAACGACCACGGCTGACGGCCGGACGGGTCTCTGCAGCCACTCGTAGGCCGCAGGGAAGGCGGACTGCAAGATGGCGTTGGCCTCCCTGCCCGAGACCCGGGACTCCCGGAACCGGTCCATCCTGGCCGCTCCGCGAGCTCCGAGGCCGAGGCGCTGGCGTTGAGCCGCGCGCCGCTCGCGGGGCGAGACTCATGTCATGAGCTGGGTGTTCCTCTTTTTTTTTGGCTCTTCTTTATGTTGATTTGTAGGGGGTAGAGGGTTGGGTGGTTGGGGCCTCTGCTCCCCTCCATGTTGATCAGGTTGATTTGTAGGGGGCAGAGGGTTAAACTGCTTGGGGCTGGTCCTGGTCAAATCCCGAATCCGCCTTCGAATCACACCAACTACCGGCTTCGAAGGTTTCACGGTGGTTTGGATTTGGGTTTGTAGGGGGACCCAAAACCCCAAGAGGTACAGAGGTACAATTAAAAATAAGCACGCCCAGACTGGCGGACATGCACCGAATGCTGCCCGTCCTGGGCGACAAACTGGACCTGCTGGGGGCCCCGACGCCGAACATGATGCGCATGGGCTGCTCGTAGGCCTTCCTGAGCTTCCGAAACACGGACGTCAGAGGGGGCGCCGGGGGGGGGGGGGGATGTTCCCTGAGCTTCGTGCGCGCACGGTGCCGGGTTTCTGCATTCGTGTCACCAGGCGATGACTCAAGAGGGGCGTGCGCGTTCTTTTGTGTGAAGACTTCACTAGCGAGCTAACGCTGAAAACTACACCCAGCGCCAGCCTACTTTCCATCTTTCAGTCGAGGAAACTCCACCGATTCTCATGCTCCTGCTCTCCCCCCTTTGGCTGGCGCAACCTCACACGGCTTTCTGGGGAGTGCTTCAGGTCTGCGACTTTCAATTGGTGTCACACAAATGTTCCCCAAAAAAAGCACCAAAAGGTGCAAAGTGAGGGAGAGAACATGTACCAAAGATTGTGTGTGTGTGTGTGCGTGTGTCCAAGCAGGGGGCTTCCTGTGTTTTTTTCCCGCTGGTTTCCCCCTGAACCAACCAGAGGATCAACAGCACACCCGGAATGAACTGTTTTGACACGTCCCAAAACTGTCTAAAGGCTGCACGTGGGCACATTCTCCTTGCCAAGGGTGTCCTATCGCATCCGAACACAGCGTGACGAAGAAACCAAACTGAAAACGAACACCATTCGGAGCGTCGCTACTGTTAACTTCCCATCCAGGAAGCCGGGCAAACAACTCCGTTCCTATGCAACGGCGCCGCTCCAAAAGCGATCTGGATGGGGCACGCCCCAATTGAAATCAACCACAGCGGTCTGAACCCTGCCCAATCGATTGGGGTCGCTTATCAACTCACTTCCTGCGGTTTCTCGACCACGAAGGGCCAGTCCTGACGATGGAAAAAGGCTCCAAAGTTTCTTGCAATCCAGCTTCCCACCTTTTTCCTGCCTTCCTATTTAGTGGCACCTGGTTCAATTGGGGACTCCCTCACAAGTGGTTGAACATAAATTCCCACCGGGACTTCCTTGTTTTCATCAGACCCACCTTGTGGTGTGTTTTTTCAGGGCACCCTTAGGGCTGGTTTCAAGGGTTTCTGTCGACCCCTCCGCAAAAGGTTTTTAACTTGTTTGTGGCCTTGGTGGAGAAGAAAAAAACGAAACCTTGGTCTCCCAAAAAGTTTTCAAGTCTCACGATCCAAGCCAATTTTCAGCCCCCAGGTTTCCTTCCTTCCAACGTCTTCCTTCTGCTCCGGGCGGCTTCCCCGGGGTGAACTCGGGGCTCACGGCCTCGATCACCGGCTTGGCCCAGACCGGCGCGGAGCGGGGGCCCTCGGCCACGTCGAAGCGGCCGCAGCTTTTGCGCAGCTCCGCGTGGCAGAGGACGAAGTGCTGAGCTGACCGCACCCCCAGGTACTTCCTGAGACCCACACGGCGAAGCGCTTCGCTTCATGTGAAGAACAAGCCCATCAAATAGAGGTGTGTGTGTGTACATATATATATATGTGTGTGTGTGTGTTTTCTCCTGGGGTATTTGTTCACCTTCAACAAGTGCAGGAAATCCAGGGCTTGGGGAAATTGCGCGAGCTAGATGTGGCAATGCCGCGGTTCAATTGGGGCCCCCGACTCGCAGCAAAGCGGCAAAGCTGTGAACTGCAAATTTGCCACGGTGGTTGCACAAAGTCTCGCGCCCCCTGGCTTTCAACATCATGGCCCCCTTTGACAGGAAACCAGAAGCATGTTGTTTAAACCAGGGGTCTTGAAACCATGGCTTAAGCCGAGCAGCAACGCCTGTTTCGCCGCGTGCTGAGCCTGGATCGGCTCCTGTCAAAGTTTCAAGGCGGGGGAAACACTGCGTCGCTGGCTGGACGTGTTGTTGCTTTTTGTGGAAAAACAGTTTAACGCACCAGTTGGGATACGAAAAATCCCACGATAGGAACCACAACTGGCGCAGCAGGATCGCTGAAACGCGCACGCGCGACTTGTTCAGGCCCTACCTTTGAACAGCCAATCCTGGCCGTTCCGCCCTCAAAGCGCATGGGGGCGGCTGCCGGCGATGGCAGAAACCCTGGAAGCAAAGCCGACACCTGGCTGAGAGAACTGCAAAAGCACGAAAAAGCCCGCCAGGCAGGTCCCAAACTGCCAAAGCAGAAAGAAGCCAAACCGCTCAGACCCGGAGCACTGCCGTCTTCCGGGCCTGTGACACGGGCCCTGCGTCTTCTTCACGTCGACAACGCTGCTCTTTCTCATGAAACGCCAGGATTGGAGCCATTGGGCGTCTATTTTGCAGCACGAAACACGTAGAAAAGAGGGTGTGTCAGGCAATAGTCAGCCAAGCTCCTTGCAAAACGCCGGTGTCTAGGGCCCT
>CAUJNA010001112.1:3420847-3458347 GCA_963377175.1 Effrenium voratum
CAACCAAAAGGAAACAAACCAAACAAGAAAAGGGTTAACCCGCAACCTTGGTCGACAACAGGCCGCACGACTGGTCCCTACCAACCTGGCGGCGGCCCGAGGTCTCTTTCTCCCCCGAGATGCCGTCGGTCGACGCAGGGGTTCGGCGACGCCCATTCGAGGCGCGACGGAACCCAAAACTTGAGCCAAAACACCACAGGTCGGTCACTAACGCGACGTCCCTGATGATGATATGAACCATGGCTAATCACACCCCCCTCACGAGGAGCCCGTCATATGACGGGTGGAGCGTGCCATTTACTGATAGGATTTAACTGCTCGCATGCGTCCGCAAACAGCTGGACACTACCGCCGTCAGCGGTGGAGCAAACCCACAAAGGCAGTTGCGCGACATCCCGGGCATTAAATTCCCGCCACCACCCCGAATTAATCGGGGTAACGCTGTCCAACATACCTTGTGGAAAAGTCCACATGACGACATTAGGTCACAACTGTTTGCATCGACAATGCAAGAAGTTTAATTCTTATCAGAAGCCATGAAATAAAAGATAACGTATGTCCATTAGTACCCTCGCCTAACGGCAAGAGGTACCCCTGACCATGCGTACCTGAAAAATGCTTGAATTCCGCAAACCCGGGAGTAACCCCCCATCAGTTTGCTTTCCCTCTCACTCACACTGCTTCCGGATGAGCACGTCCAGCAGCTCAGCAGCGGTACGGGAGAGACATGACCTCCGCGCCTCAGCGGTCCGGGAGGAACATCACCACCTCCACACCGCGCCGACCATTGGAGAATGGACGCAAGCCTATCGGCCGCAATCCTCGTGACTCAGCCTACCGGCTATCGTCACGTCTCCTCCGGTCACGTCCGCCCCGCGCACGGTCCCTATCACGATCCCTTTCGGATCTCCTGCGATCATCTCGCCTTCGATCCCGCTCCCGATCGAGTGAATCATCATCACGACGATCACGAGCATCGTCCCTCCTCCTGTCGCGATCATCCTCGCGCCGCGGACGGTATCTGCGCCTCCTCGACTCTCTGGAATCCCTGGTGTCCACGGTCCTAACGGACCTCCGAGAAGGAGTACGGGAAACATCCGATTCCCTACGCCTCCTCCCAGATCGAGAGTTCGTCACGATCTGGTTGAGAGCCTCCAGTGCCGACGCGTCCTCACCATTCCTGATGAAATCCCTGACCTGCTTGTTCAGCACTCTGTTGGTGGAGATCGACAAGAAAGCGTCCACCACCGAACTCTCAGGCAGCACCAGGAAGTGACCCTCCACCGGGCTCGCCGCAGCCCGCTCAGCAGACTGCAGCCGGATCTCCCCGCCTTCAGGCTTCTTTGCCATCGCCTTGGAGGCAGTCAAAGGCGCTACCGCATCCTTTGCCGAAGATCTGCCAAGCGCGGAGTGAAGATCATCCCCGCTAGCTTCTCTCGCTGCCGCACCTGGTCTGCTGTCGACGTCGCCAGGCCTCGTGGACGCCTCCCGCTTTGTCGACTCCTTCGCAGCCTCGTCGGGATCCCAACGGGATTTCCTTTCTCTCTTCTGTCCTTCGGCCGACCCGCGGCTACCGCCGGGAGCGTCACCTCCTCCTGTCTTCTCCTTCTTGACCTCAACCTTCGGTTCGGCCTGCTTCGTCTCCTTAGCCACAGCTTTTGGAGCCGGGGCACCCTTCGCCTCAGAAGCTGAAGCGGCCTTCCCTCTCGGCTCGGCCTTAGGAATCGGGGTCATTTTAGCCTTGGCACTCGGCCTGGCTCCTTCAACCACCATCTCGGCCCAAGACTTCTTCGGCTGAGCTGCTGCTGTATCAACCTCCATCGGAGCAGGTCCAGCATCGTCCTTCGCCTTTGGGACAGATGGGCTACCGCCCTTACCAGATCCTTTACCTGGCACATCACCTGATTTCGGTGGTGGGCCGGAAGGACTACCGCCCTTACCGCCCTTTTCCCCTTTCTTCCCTTTTCCTTTTCCGCCCTTGGGGACCGGCTCTTGCTTGGGACCAGGACCCGGCGCAGCATGATGCACCGATTGGAGTCCCTCGATGTCCACGTTCAAAGGTTCGGGTTGACGACCGTCAAGAACCGTCCTCACCCTTTCGTCACTAACGTAGACGAACGGGTCACGGAAGGGTGCGGGAGGCTCCGACTGTCCGGCGCTGATCGCCTTCTGCACCTTGGCTATCGCCTCCTTCAACCTCTTCTTCTCATCGTACCCCGTCTCCGATACCATGTACTTCCTGAGCTGCGAAATCAACGCATGACTCTCCAGGATGTCCACGTCCTTTCGATGGGTCGGGTACAATGGGGTCAGATGACCAGCCGCAGAACCAATCACGTATGCCATCGGAATATAGAATGACAAGTACGTGTCATGACGAGCGAACTTCCTAACGGAAGTCGTCATACGCCTACCCCACTGAGCAGCGTGTCTTGGGTTGGCCCGGAAGTACTCCGTGACCGACTCAAATCTATCGACTTGGTTGGTCTTGATCAGGTGCTTTGCCACCCACTTTTCCACGAACGCATCCGATGCCGAAATCCCGGACACATAGGAGAATTGGAATAGCACCTTCGCCAGCTCATCCCACGCCGCATCGACACCTCCCTTGTCTTCACCAAGATAAGGGGGAAGTCTGATGCCGCTCTGCACCGTCATCCTTAGATCGGATGCCATTGAATAGGAAATCAAATTCCTCTTGATGACTCCGACCACTTCGGAGGGAATCCTCCTGGGCTTGAACTGCCCCATGGTCCTCACCCACTCCGGCACGATGTGGCACGTTTCGAAGTCCTTTTCCTCCGCGTTGGGGATAAAGTTCGGGTAAAAGACCGGGAGCGCGCACCCGGGACACAAGTGCATCCCATTCGGCATCAATTCCGCGCACCTCAAGCAGAACGTGGCAGTCACATTCAGCCTGATCTCTTCCCGTGATCGCTTGTGCTCTCCCCTAACGGGGGTGAAGTCACCGTAGTCCCATGCCCGATGGTACACTATCGTGTAATCATCGTACATATACGCCGCCTTCCAAGCCCCCATGTGGATCTCGTTCCTAACGGCAAGAGTCTTCCTTCTCGTCAAAAACACGGGTCCAACCAAGGACCAGTGCACCCGAAGATCCACCATTACCACCACGTACCTACCGGAGTAGTTCCGCAGCCTGTCCCTGACATACCACGAAGGCGATACCTCAGCATCCGGCGCCATGGCTCCCACAAGTGGGATCAGGCCCTCATCCTGCCTACCATCCCCAATGGTCTCGTACACATCGGGCCTCGTGATCAATATCTCGATCATGGCCTTTCCATTTCGCCTCACCCTTTGGAGCTGAACCGCCTTCCGAAAGTCCGAGAACTTCATGATGACGTATCCCACCATGGGGAGTTCATTCCAATGCATCTCATACATCAGAGATCCGCCAGGTGCATCTTCCTGAGTATACCTGTGCCTAACGGCACTGTAACTCAAGTCGCGTCCGATCCGCGTGTGCCTAACGGCAACCAACCTGGTGCTCTCCTTGAGGAGAACGCCATCCCCGTCGTACATGACCATGAGCATCGCCTCCACTTGCCCTATCGGGAAAGCTTTAAGCGTCGGAATGAAGAACTTCCAAGACATCTCAGCGTTCTCCATGCCCGAAATCTCCTTCAGGAACCAGATGGCCTGGTCACTTTTCACCCAGTTTCCAGCCTCGCGTCCGGTCTCCTTCAGCACACGTTCCTCGAATAACTCCGAGACTCTCTTTGAATTGATGACCAAGCCGTCGAAATCGCACGAGAGCAGTCTCATCAACTCCTTCGCCGCCTCCCGTCCTGCAACAGTGCCCACGGTCTCCTCGTAGTTCGGGAGGTATTCACCCAACCTCGTCTTCGAGGGAACCACAATCTGGCAAGTGACGGCCTCATCAGGGATAACTCCCGTTTCCCTTAACTCTGGATTGATCTCTCGCCTATCGGCAAGATAATCCTCCTTCCCATCCAGTATCACAAGATTGTAGGTCATCTTGCTCGCCGCCCCACTAGGCCTGAACTTCCTGCTATCATCCAACTGGTCAGGAGCAAAGGGTCCACTAGGGGCGGCCGCACTCACCAGAGGCGCTCCTCGCCCAGAGCAGAGGTGCTTCTTGTGAAAGTTCACCATCTGATTCAGCTGCGATAGTGCGTAGGCACGATCCTCCAATGACGCACTCTTCATCCCGGCCTCAGTCAGAGGAGCCTCAGGCTTGTCATAACTCGCCTTTCCGCCCCATCTCGCCGCGACCAGCTCAGCAGACTTCACAGGGTCGATCATATTTCCCGACCACTCAGGCATGTTGCTCAACCTCCTAGTCAACGCGTCTACCGACGCAGCCAAGTCTTCGTCCGTCACGGTGTAAGGGTCGACCTTCTCCCTGTCCTCTTGACCCACATCCGGAAGCCTATAATCCCCGCGGATGGCCTCCATTGCGGCCCTCTCGGCTTCCTCAGCCTCCTTCTGCGTGGCCACTGCTCTCGGAATCAAGAGCGCTACCTCGGCCGGCAACGACTTCTCCATGTCTATCGGAGTGTTCTTGGGAAGGATCCTTCGATCATCTCCCTCCCCGCTGTACTCGTAGTCAGGAGCAGTCTTCCGGTACTCCTCGAAGGTAGCCCCTTTGAAGTTGGTGATCCCACTCGGGTCTGTCCTTCCCAGCCTCAGTACCCCGAGGCGTGGGCTCCTTCGTCCCGGTGGAATCCTTCTTGGAGCCTTCCTGATCCACGTCCATGTCGTCCTTCTTCTTCTCCGTCACGGACAGCTTCCCAATGTCAGGAAGGGTCGCATCATCATCCTTTCCTGACCCGGCGTCCCTATCGGGGGCCGGCTCGGTCCTTGGTTGCCCCGAAGAGCTCGCCCCAGGATCCACATCGCCCTCGTCGTCCACATGTGGTCGCTTCCCCCACACGATCTTCGTCTTCGGCTTCAGCGGGACGGCGACACCTCCAGCCATATGGTGCCCAGGCCAAGTGGCTCCTTCAGGGTCATCCTCGAACCATGATTTCCCGAACGGGAACCCATCCCTTCCGATGATCTCCTTCCTATCGGAAGTAGATCCCGAATGGGACAACGCAGATACATGAGACAGCATGATCTCAGCCGCCGATTGCGCCAGCGTATCGGACATCTGCTCCCTTGTCGGGATAGTCCGCAGCTCCGGAGCGAGGTGACCGGCAATCATGCTGAAAGGCGCAGTCCCCAGCCGCTTGCCCAACACCGCCTCATTCAGCGCGTTGAAATACTTCTGCAGCTTCTCCAGCATTGCCGTCGCCGCCATCAGCTGGGGATGAAACATGGGCATCCGCCACGCGCGCCCAAGGGCGGAATCCACGTGCGATGCGATCGCAGTGATCGTCCCTACCAGCAAGTGCGACGATGCAATCTCCGGTACCCAAGTCGGGTCGTCCAAAGGAATGCATTGACCCGTCTGCGCGTTCAGCAAGGTAGCCCTCACCCCCGGCGCTCGAAGACAATCATACGCCCTGCGGTTCGGGTCACTAACGACACCACGAACCATGTAATCATCCCGATCGGGCATATCTGCCCAGTCCCCCGGAGGTGCTCGCCCATGATGGTACTTCGCCTGAATGTCCTGCCTCATCCCTAACGGGATATGGGCAGCCTCGGACGCCACCTTCTTCATGTTCCATTGCTGATCACCCCACGGCGTAGACTTCCGATCTCGAGGATTGATGTACTCCTGATCGATCCTCCCAGCAGCTCGGGAAGCATCCAACGCCCCGTACATGAAATCGTTATGTACGGCCCTCTCCAATACCGCATTCCACTCGCTATCGCGATTCGGGAACACAATGTGGCTAGTCTCGTTCGCCTTCCTCCACTCCTCCGCGGTAACCCGCTCTTGAGTGATTGCCTTGTTCCTGATCACGGCATAGATGAAGGGCTCACCAGCCTCCCTAGCCAGGATGTGCTGAACGATGAACCTCCTATTCGACCTGCTCTCCGCCGGTCTTGCCGATGTCCGCGAGCCCCTCGTGGATTGATAGGAACTATGCTCACGGTGGTGCCGAACCTCCGCTGACTTCAGCTCGGGCGCCTCCCCCGGGTGCTCCGGGTACGGCGTGTTCGCATAATTGTGTATGCCCCCTCGAGACTCCTGGGTTGAAGCCGCCTTCGGGGTCGCTGCAGTATCCCGCAGGTCCCCGTCGTCGTCCGTGTACTTCGGAGCATAGGAGATTGGCACACCCGGGCCACATGCACCCGACGCCTCCTCCTTCTTCTGAGCACCAACAGGTTCTCGAGCCCTGCGTTCCTCCCTAATGGGCGATGCCGCTCGCTTTGCCGCAGGCGATTCCACCGACGGCTCTGTCGTAGTCGTAGTGGCCTGAGGCACCTCAGCTTCCCTACCGGGAGTCTCCTCCTCACCTGCAGCGGGAACCTCGGCTTCCTTCTCCGGCCCCATCTCAACGTCTCCGGTGAACTCTAACACCTCAGCCTCGGTCGGACCCCCACCATCGTTGAAGGTATCCGTAGGGAGATCGACCCCTTCCCTATCGGGTAGGAGATCATCGACCTCGGCGGAGCCACCCGTGTTCTCCTCCTCAATCGTCGCCCTAGGCGTTCGAAGATTCGATGACCATCGATTCCCAACTTCGGTCGCCGTGACCTGAGGTGAAGAAACCCTCGGACTCCGAGGTGGGTTCGGCGGAGACTTTGGTCTCACCGATGCCAGCATCTCCTTCGTGACTAACGCCTTAGGAGGTGCTTTCGGGGCAGCGGTCTGACCTTCCGCACGCTGACCTGCGTCAGACGATTGCCCACCGGGGGTTACGCCTACCGGCGGTCCTCCCTGAGCGGCACCTGTCATATCGACGTCCTCGGACTCAGACATCGATCCGCCATCACCCATCTTCGAAGAAGTACCCTCCTTCAAAAGCTTGAGGATGTTGTCCCTGATGTGCAACGTGACGGAACCAGGCCACGTAGTCCTAGTCAGGGAGAAAAAGTCCGGAACTGCCGCAAGGTAGGGCGGCACCACGGCCCATGCTCTCTGGACCGGCCGGTTCCTGCCGTAGCTGTCAACTTCGCTCCCCCATGACACCGCGTCTGCTGAAACCACTGGGATCAGGTTCGCACGGAGATCGCCCATCTTATGCTGGATCTCCTTAGTCATGTGAACCCCTTGGTCACCCTCTCGATCTAACGATCGCCCCGGACCACAAACCATCACCTTGACCTTGTTGTTGAGTGCGACCAGCGACGCCACGTCCTTACTCCACACGGTCGCCGCGTCACTTCTGGCCTTCCATGCGTTCCTCTCCCACCTATACAGGTAGGAGCCACGGAGACCAAAGACATACAGGTCATGCTTGGCGGCATCCGCGTTGCCGTACTTCTGGACGCAGTCGTCCGTCCGCTTGTCCATCAGCTCGTACGCCTTGTCAATCATCATCCGAAGGGATGTCTCCTCGTTATCACGAGTGCTGGTCACGTAGTGCACCTCACAGTTCTTGAACGGCCGGTTATCTGGGGAACCCCTCAACCGGTCATTCTTTGTCCTGCACTTGAGGATGTCCTCCGCCAACGTTGCTGGGTCCATCCCTTTCTTGTTCTTCGTGGATGCAGTGTTGAACGTCTGATCCAGCAGATAGAACACAGTCGCATCCGGGGCCGCGGACTCCTCTTTGAACACCGGAGGACCGTACCCGGCCGCCATGGCCGCAGCGATCCTCACCGCAGCACCTGTCCCACTAGCCGCTAAACACCGAAGCAAGATTACCATCTTGTCTTGGTAGCGACTCATCTCGTGCAGAACAATGGATGGGTAGATGGACAGCATCACATCCGCTAACACGGCGATTGCCCATGTGTCCCACAGCCTTTCCATTTGTACGGGATCAACTGCCACACGGGAGTATCCTCCCTTCGGCAGCTCCATAGCTGGCGGAACGACCTTCCCACTCCTGACCAGGCGCATCACCTTCCTAGCTTGCTCGAAACACTCAAGCTCCTTCGGGAAGAGAGCACCCCGACCAACGGCCTTTGCCTCGTCCTTGATCTCGGTAAGGTATCCCTTCGTTAGGGTGAGCACAAACGTTTCACCCCGGATGGCCTCAAACATGTTCGACTTCGGCACGATCCTGGCGAATAGTGCCCCACCTTCCGCCTCGGCAGCCTGAGGGGTCCCTGGAGCAGCACGCATGTTCTCCTCTTCAACGGAAAGACCTATCGGTCCCATGTAGTTCTCTGGGAAGAACTTGTGCATAGCCCACACTACCGATGGAGCATGCGGATTCCATTCGACGAATGGGTTGTAGTACTGCAGGGTGCTATCGCCCCCTGAGTTGCACAGCTCCACATATTGTGAGTCCGCCGCAGGCTTCTCAAGCTTGATGCAGATCCCACAGATCCCCAACCTCGCGTTCGGGAACACTCGTTGGGCTCCTCGCTTGACACCCTTCAGGTGGGGATTGTCGCTGAACAGATTCTCGGACTCGTCCGGTTGCGCGATGCAAATCGCGACCCTCGCCCACGTGTTCTGACCGTAGTGCGACAGAGTGCTGTATCCCAGGGCCTCGACCGCCTTCAAGGATGTCCACACCCCTACCCATTCATCACTCGCGGTGGACGCAGTAACCTGCATACCACCCAGGATGCTCCACAATGAGGATTGCGAAGTTCCATGGATGAGGACCTTCTCAGTGTCCGTCTGGCCCCTGAAATTGATGGCCAAATCGAAGAATGCCCATCCATCGTCGGGACCAATTTCCACGTCAGTGGTACTCGCCGGGTTCTTGGGCGAGATCCTCAACACCTGTCTACGGTCCCAGTCAAAGGCATCATGCAGGGACGTGACCACACCTGACATCTGTCCCATCGCGTGCAGGTACCCCCGCATCCCTGGCTTATCAGCCGACGCGAACTTCCTGACCGACGGGACCGACGAAAGCCTTCGTCCCGAGGAACATCTAACGATCTCCTCCCTGTTTCTCCCTTCCGTCAGCATCATCGCGTCCACGACCAACTCCGGAGGCGTGAACAGTGCGTTCGGCCTCTCGCTCATCCAGGCACGGATTGCGTTGAAATGGTGCTCCGCATCACCGAAATCATCTCCGCTATACAGAGGGTGATCTCCGAATGCCACCTCTGCCTGATCAGCGACCGCCTTTACCAAGGCAGTCTGCGGGTGAACCGTCTTCCACTCCGGCCAGGCTTTCGGGTCTGCAGCCCACATTCCTCCGCATGGTTCAGCTGCCGGCTCCGTACTGCTATCCATGGGTAGCGCGCTCTTGCCACTTTCAATGCTCTCCTCAAAAACGAATGCGATATGGTAGGGAAGCAAGAAAGCAGGGTCCGTCGGAACCGCAGCACAGAGAATGGCCGCCAAGTGCACGGCGTTCATCTCCGTAACCTCCACTCCCCGGCGCTTCATTTCCGCCACTATCGCAGCAGTCCTGACCGCCCGGTACCGGATCAGCTTTTCATGGTCCGCTGCCGGCATGTGGGACTTGTCAAGCTTGTCCTTGCTGATGTGGGACACTCTGCCAACCAGTTCGTCGAACCTCGCGGCACTGTCATCCTCAATCAGCTGATCAGCCTTTTCCATATCTGGATCAATCGTGGTGAACTTCGGATCCTGTCCCCTAAACCCTTTAATCGTCCACTCGCGGTACCCCGCAAGCAAACAACTGGCCACAGCCTTAGGCTTCTCCATACCCAAGCCCATCTCCAGGTCCCAGGACGGCCGCGGAGGCGTCGCCATGCAGTGCCCCAGGCCCATTCCGCCAGCTGCCGCCATGCGTCAGCAGGTTCGGGCCACCGGCCACGGAACCACGGAGGAACCGGGAACCCAGCCTACCGGCCAGAATCCCCCCCCTGTCCCTCAGAAGGCTCAGCCTATCGGCCAGAGACCCTCTCCCTAGAACAAGAACCTAGAAAAAGAATAATTGACTGAATCCGTCCTTCACGAAGCAGAAGAAAAACCTTAGTGACAGGCAAACCTGCCTCATGCTTCTGTTCTGGTCAGTAAGCGCATTGTGTCGCCTGTGAATGTGGTGCGGTTGCCCGCGGTGTGAGCCAACTTGATCAAGCAAACGCTACGCGGCAACGAAGTTGTTCAACCACTTCCCAACAGCAAGCAATCGGTCGTGCTGAGAGAGAGTATCCCCTCCTCGCATCTTGCAGGTACTCCAAAACGAATTGAAGGACTTAGAAGAAAAACACCTAAACACAATCCCATGCCTCTTGAGACCACATTGGCAAGCGCAAACAGACCTACAATCAAACCCATGCGTGGTGGCAACTCCTTCAACCTCACCTTCCTTCAATATATTGCATTTGGGTCGGTAGAGAATGATCGGAACACATCCACTGGTCCGAGCATCACAAGCCAAGTTGAACCTTTGCCTAACGGCAGCCTCGGTCCTATCCCTGAGCTTTCTGGTCTGTCCCCACTTCCCAGTCCTGGAATCAACCCTATCGGGTGCAAGATCATTAAGAACAAGCACAACATAACAAAGGCTATCGCCTTCAATCCTACCAGACCGTATGATGTGATTCCTGTAACCAGGAGCAATTTGAAGCGTGACAACCCTGCAAAGATCACTATACGCAAGAACTCCGGCTATCGCCTGGTCCGCAATAATAGTTTTCTCGCATCTTTTCCCTCCTTTTTCCTCGTCAATCACGATTCCCTCGTACTCAGAGAGTAACCTCTCAATGAGCCGATTGAAACCGGATTTTGCACCTGATTCCATGCGTACCCCCCTAAGCGGGGGCAGTCCAGGAGCGGCAGGGGGCTTAAGACAGGGTTGGGTGGGTTGGGCCAAATATTCCTGCAGGTATCCCGGCAGAAACATACCAAGGGTGTGCAGATTTCTATTCCACACGACCTTGTCAATGCAGGCCTTAGTGAAAATGTCTGCACCTTGGTAGTGAGACGGGCACGCAACGAACCGAAAAATTCCATCGTTAAAACGTTCGTTGAGCCAGAGATGTCAATGCGCTGCGTCCTTGACATGTAGCGCATGTTGGGATTATTCCCAGTTATAACGATCCGGCATGCCGATTCGTTATCCTCCAGCACGTTGATAATAAACGGCTGGGTCTCCTTTCCCTTCCCAATAGCGTGCTGCCAGAGGGTAGCTAATGCCATTCCCTCCTTGGACACTCCATGGTCGAGAGCAACAATCTCTGCTTCAGGAGTCGACTTCGAAACGGAAGTCTGTTTCTTGCTTACTCCAGTGATGGGCATGTAGGTCCTAGGACCCACAAGGCAAATGAGCACTCCCGATGTGCTCTTGGAATCAGTACGATCCCCAGCCAGATCCGCATCACAGTAAGCAACCAACTCAATGAACTCTGGGCTATCGCCCACCCAACCGTACAAATGAAGATCGAGCGTAGAGTTCACATATGAAATTAACCTGTGGAGCTTGCGGTCACATAGATGATTCCACTTCGTGACCCGGCTGGCTAACGCCTGCACGGGACGAATCAGGTCATATCTGCCCATCCGAGCTCCGTAGAGAACCTTCATCAGCACCGCCGCTGCGTCATCTCCGAGGCACCCTGGCTGCGCATTGACGGTCTCCACGTCCATTGCCTGGTTGAAGAGTTTGTCAAATTCAGGGTTGACGGAATTCTCGTCAAACTCCGGCTTGCTCTCGTCCAGGAACGGAGTTTCAACCTTCTGCAGCTTCTTCGGGTACTTTCCCTGACACAGCTCAATGTATCTATCGACACACGCCTGCATGAAGCTGCTCTCGCTGTACTTGATGAACCTTATCGTGGTTTCCGGCTTGGGGATGTCCTTAGAGAGTAACCCCTCTGGACCAAACCTCAAGTCGGGTTGCTCCTTATCAGGAGGATTGCCGACCGTCCACGCCAGTCTCGGGTCAAAGTGACCCTTGACCACCTGTTGCGTGAATTCGTGCTCGCAGCCAAGATATCTCTTGAGCTGCCTTGGTTCCTCCATCTTGATGACCTTCGAGATCAGCGCCCATCCTTCCGCGATGTTCTTCGCCGGCCCGCTCATCTTGAAGTCATCCACGTACACGACAAGAAAGAGGTCGAGCTCCTCATGCCTGAACACGCTGGCCCAATCCTTCACCTTGACGTATCCGACTTTCTTCAGCATCGCCTCGCAGTGCTGTTCCCAAAAGGTACCAGCATCCGGATGTCCATATAGTGCAAGCACAAGGACAACAACCGGATCCTTGTATCTGGGATTTCCGCTGCCGTCGAACCACTCAGGTGGCCATTGGTCGCGAGGAATCCTCACCCAAGTCTTCTTTCCCTTCAAGCGGGCCTGAGTGTACGCAGACTCCCCATCACTCACTTCCAGAAGATTCCCTGGGAGTAACCCGTGAGCATCACCCATCTTACCCGCCGCCATAGTAGCGGGGCAGGAGGTGTTCTCGGAGAACAGGGCCCAATGCCCGATCTCGTCACGGACGAAGCATCCCTCGAACACGACTCGCCCTTTATATTTGCGATTTGGATCGTCCTCCGGCAACTCGTGATTCTTCTCGACACAAATGTCGAAAATTCTACCAACATGGATCTTCTCCCCTTCCTTACGTGCCTTGGCCGCAACATCATGCCACTCTTGGACAGTTGACAAGTCCCAGCATCCCTGCGAAGTTAACTTGTCCCACTCCTTCTGAAGAGCGGCCTTAGCCTTGGCATTCCCAGCTTGTTCCTTCTTGTTCACTGGCCTAGCGACACAAGCATACAAGGGAGGAAAGACACCTGGGCTCTTTGGCCGATGAGAAAGGGATATCTCCCCCCTGGGCATAGAGAACTCAAAGGTCTTTCCATCAGATCCAATCGTAGGGGCAGCAGCAGCTATACCAGTGCTTCCGAAACCCGCGGATCCCCTATCGGTTCCCCGCTTGGCTTTCCTAGGAACGATTGACGCGTCAATGAGCATAACACGCTCTAGTACGATCTGTGCAATGCGGTCCCCGGGATTCACGATGAAGTCCTCACCCCCATGATTGAAGAGGATGACCTTGATCTCTCCGTCGTAGTCGGGATCAATGACCCCACCGCCTACAGCGATCCTGTTCTTCACGGCTAGTCCTGACCTGGGAGCTATCCTAGCATATACCCCAGCGGGCATCTCTATCGAGATTCCGGTGTTGACCAAGCCTGACCCCCCTGCGGGAATACATGCTCCCTCAGAGGCATAGGTATCCAAACCCGCACTCCCCGAAGTAGCCCGCGTCGGGATCTTGGCAGCCTCACTGTTAAGACTGACGTACAAGGTATTCGGCTTCTTCTTCCATCGCTGTTCAACCGGGTCAACCTCGACCGGCATTGCATTCGCGACCTTCTTGAAAGTGCCGTTCGGGTACCACGCTCCAACGATTGCCTCGCACATTTCACTCGGATAGAGAGCAGTCGTTGGGGTGACTGACCCCTCAATGCGTGCATGAAGGTATCCCTTCTCGTGCTTGCATTTCCGACCTGACAGCTCATCAATGAGCTCCTTGGAGGTCGTCGCAACCTTCCACTGCTTCCTGATTGGCACACCGTCCTTGTCCTGCATCCCGAAATCACAGCCGTCGAAATCAACGGTCTCGACATCAGGATCAGCAAGAAAACTCTGCATGAACGGTTGCTTCCATCCAAGACAGTGTCTAGGCCACTCAAATGCAACCCTGCCCCCTCCTCGCCTAACGGCTCGGGAGGCCCGCAGGAACGCCGCAAACATTACCTGAGAATTCCTTCTAAGATCGTTCAGGTGTGATGCAAACTCAGCACCGTGAATCGAAAGGTTGACATACTGCCATGTACTCCACGGTCCGCACGGAATTGACGCCCACAGGTCACACCCAGGATTATCCTCGATGATCCCAATAAGCCGACTAACGTCTTTGGCTTTGGTGATGTCAAATGAGCCAACGTGAACGCGAATTGCATCGCCTCCACACTCCATCATCACTGCGGACAAGCGCGAGTCAGGTTCACACGCAAACTCGATGAGGAGCTTGCGGCCAGGCGCTGGAGCAGCCGGGTCCCTCTCAGGGTGTTCGCGGCGTCTTTCTTCCCTCAGGGATAACTCCCGTTCGGTTTGAACATATATCTCCCGAGACCGGGTGGACATCTGTCTCCAACTATCCGCATCAATTGAATTGGGTTTTCCGGTGCCTGCGTATGGCCGCTCACGCCTATCGGCGGATTGGCCATAGTCGATCCTGTCTCCGTGCAGCTTATGACCCTTCTTCGGACCTCCGGCTGGTTTGGCTCCTTCTTCCTTTGGCTTAAACCTACCGTGGGGAGCACATCCCTTATCAAAGAGGATGGTCACACCAGTCCAAAATCCACGCGTGAAGTGCCGATGATTGGGAGCATCGTGATGACGATCATCTCTCACCCAATTTCCAACGGCATCAAGCCCCCGCATGTGCGTGACCCTAACGGTGTCAAGCTCCTCATGCGAAGGACCACCTGGAGGAAGGTCCTCGTTCGTCGTCCCGAAGAACTTCTTCCGCACCTCAACGTGGATGCGATACCAGGCGCTGTCCTCGTCGTGCCGCTCCCAGTAATCTGAGACGCACGCGTCGCCACTCCCTTGGACAGCCTTGCTCTGAATGGCCCCATCAGACTTGGAAGAGCTACCGCCCCCCTCGTCCTGTTGGTCATCATCGTCATCATCAGGATCATCAAATCGACCTTCATCAAAGTCGAATTCATCCCTGATCCTCTTACTCGGCTTAAGTCGGCTCTTCGGTCAGCTAACGCCTCCCGAATGGTCCGAGTCCTAGCGTCATAGGATGCCAACATCGGGAACACGTAGGGCTCCTCAGGGTTCTTCCAGATACGTTTGACCTGGTGTACACTTGGTTTCCTGAGACCCCTTTGGATGTGCTCGAGATCAGCAACGAGATAGTCGCCCTTCCACAGCCCCCCTGGTTCTAACCGATAGCCCAGAAATAGGCCTGGCTTGGAAGATGGGGCGAACTTCGGATCCTCCTCTATCTTGATGAAGTCCCGCTCTTTCTTCTCGGCGGGCAGGGCAGTAGTGACGCTTGTCTCTTCAACCTCTACCTCATCAATGGGAACAAAGTCCGGCTCGTCGTTGCATTCGGGTTCATACTCCTCGTTCTCATAGATCTCGGCCTCGTCCTCATCGATCTGATCAAAATCACAGTCGAAATGAGTTTCTCCAGTCCATTCGTGGTTACCTCCACGGTCGTTCTCGGCCTGGAGCCAGTTTTCGTCAACAACAAATTCGGTCGATCCGTCCAGATAGTTGAGGACTGTGCTCCGCCTCCTGCCAAGGTCTTTGATCTTGACTGGACAGCTCGTCCCTATCGGGATAAAGAGCTCGGTTCGCGCTTCAACGTGGACGCGAGTGAGAACCTTCTCGTCTTCATTTGCGATCCAGTGGTCTCCTCCTTCATCAACGTAGCAATGGGGTAGAAGTCGACCAGACAACCAAACGGCAGAATGACTCCGCTGAAGTTCCCGTTACCGTGGCGTCGCATCCACGGTGATCCCTCACCGCGATTTTCGATGTTCCTTGCCATGGAAAAATGCCTAACGGCAAATGGCCACCATCGAGGTTCAAATCCAGCTTGACGCAGGAGCACACGTGCCCCGTGAAGAACGAGCTTAACCTTGTTCTCGATCAGGCCATTGGTCTTGGGCATGCCCGGTGTAGAAAGCCGGTGCAATGCTCCAAGCGTAGTGACAGCATTCTTCAGCTCTGGGGCCTGGTCGCTGTACACTAACTTCAGAGTTTGCCCCCCTGCAAACCTGCGAAATGCCTCCAGCGTATTGCTACGGGATCTGGATTGCACAGGGAGGACTTCGAGGTAGTCAGTAGCGAGGTCATAGAACACTATCGCGTCCGCTTCGCCATGAAAGCCTCGATCCTTCAATCCTCGCAACACCATCGTGTCAGCAGTGGTTAGGTCCCCGAAACTTACCACGTCATGCGCAGCAGCACCACCTTTGCGGCGAAGCTTGACATTCTCCATTTTCGCACGCTGGCAGTGCGGGCAATAGGGGTTCTTCGGGAGATGGGTAAGCATATGGCGAAGCGTCTTAGCATCTGCCCGCCATTCAGCCTCTGTGCGGAGTCCGGAGAGAAAGTTTATCTCGACAATGTCACCATCATCCCCTTCCCCCGGGCCAGGAAAAGGTGGTGAGCGGCTACCGCCCTCACCCCCCTGTTCCGCCTTTCCGGGAAGAGCAACGGTCTCGCACTTGACCCGAAACCACGTTTCACCCGTCCAAGGGACATCAGATGCTATCGCATGCTGATCTCTTTCGGATAACTCCCAAAGACTATCAACCAGCACCTCATGGGTAACCCCATTTCGATGAACGACAGTTTTCCTGTAGTTGTCCAATCGATCAACTCCAACGGGGCAATCATCGCCTATCGGCACAAACTTTGCTTTGCGCGGAAGCCGGTGCTCCTTCACAACATGGCCCGACCGCTCAGTGCGCCAGGTGTCCTGTAGCTCACTCTTGGCCGCAAGCCTAGACCTACCCAGCGGAATCTCGCTGGCTTCAAGCCCTCGATACGCCGCCCCGGGGGCAGGCATAGCAGGGATTGGCTCAGCATCATCAAGAGTGGGAGAAACGAACTGAGTGTCACCATGAGGAAGATATGGCACGTTGTTGATGACATCCAATGTCACCGTCCGGCCCGAAGGACACGTGAGAGTAGGTTTGCAACCTGCAGCCCATACAAACGAATATCCCATATCCATACAACGCTTTCCAACGGATATGATGGATGGAGTGGACTCAAGGACGTGTGCCTCAATCACCTCGTCCAGGTTGCCAACATCAGCATCAACACGACCAGCGGTGCGAGTCGCCCCGTTGGCAGTGTGCAGCGCATGAGTGTGTCCGCCTTTGGCGATCAGGGCCCTATCGGGTCCTTTCAAATCACCGAGACCGACCAGATCCATTGGGCAACCAGTATCTACCAGCCACCTCACCCCATCGTATCCAACAGGTGCAGCAACCTTCTGAGTGTACTTCGGCTTTCGTACAACGCGATGTCCCCGCACATCACCAGGGTTGGTATCGATGTCCTCGTCATTGTCTAAGAGCACTTGGGCGTGAACAGCCGCTGCTCTTATCAGAGCACTTTGAACTTCCCTAGCAATTCTCTTGCGCGAAGGGAACTTAATCGCATTTGGATGGCTGTATCCAGCCTCACGGCAACGATTCACGACCCTACCCGTATTGTCATTCTCAATCGAGACAACAAACACATCAGGAAGATCGGGAATCTTGACCCTGAGAGGTTCCCTACCGGGACCCTTCGGGAAGTACTTCTTCCTCCAGGACAGTGCAACCTCCGCATCATCACAGTACCAAAACGTCGTCTTGGTATCACTTCGTCTTGGGAGTCTCTTGAACAAGGTTGCTCGGCGATCACAAAAGTTCACCCCGATATCCTCGATCACGGTCCCATTTGCGTCAACTGTCCGTCTCCAAATGACTTGGTCCCATTTAGGACCTCCACCGGTAGTGCCGGAGAAGAACAATGCGCCTCGCTCGCTTTTCTCCCAACTGCTAACGCAAGGAGGGAGGCAACCCGGTGCAGACCCACCGGTAGCTGGGGCAACAGCCCACATAGCTGGACACGCCACAACAACACGGTTGGCCTCAGGGTAACGGCCCGCCCCGCCTAAAAATCCGTCAATCCTTGAGCGGGGCTGTCGAGACGCCTCGCCTCCCTATCGGGAGGACTGGGCGTAGGCGATCTAGGGGTATCCCCCTCTTCATCCTCAACAACCGGACCAGCAGTGGAACGAGGCGTAATGGGCTTCGTGCCTGGTGGTGGCTTCTGATGCAGGTACTTGCACGGCTGAGCTGTGCATTTGCCATACATCCAGTCGTAGCAGTATCCGAAGAACATAGGCTTGTCCCTAACGGGCCTATCGCCAGTCCTCGGCGTAGAGGGCGCAGCGGGGTTCCTTGGGCTCTTGTCGTGCTCAAACCTGCATTCCCGGCCATATTGACACTTCCCAGTCTTCGTATACTCCCAGCACGCCCGATCAGCAGGCCCAGCAGGGGACTGCCTTCTCGGCGACTTGGGAGATGGCGTGCGCTTATCCCTCTGACTGCCTCTTCCAGGAGAAGCTCTGTCTCTCTGACTGCTCCTTCCGGGTGAAGATGATCTCGGCTTTCCGTCGGGTTTCCCATCCCTCCCAGACCTAACGGACCTTGAAGGACTGGGATCACTCTTCCTGGCAAGTGGGTCGTACCGCCGCACTACACCGGGAGCACCAGGATGTCGATCCCTTTCACGGGATTGAGAGCCCGATCGTGACCTCTGCTCATGAAAGGTCTGGTACATCTGAAGCGTGTTCTGGCGCTTTTGCCATCGTTCGACACAGTCCTGACAAGCCTTATAAAGCCACGCGAATGACCTAACGGTCACATCGCGATCCCACCTCTCGATGTCGGGCCGCATACAGCGTAGATGACGAACGTTCTCGATGAACACAGCTAACAGTACCCCATCATCGATCTTCTTCCTAATCCCAGAAATGAGATTGTCCCAGGTGCTCAGATAACTCCGGAGCCTTGCTTCATCATCAGAGTGACCCGTCTGCCGGCACTTGAGACTGGTCAACTCAGCAATCTTGAAGGTCTGGTCGTCCTCGACTCCAGTCTGCAGGTGGTTCAGCAGAAGCTTCAAGATCTGCCTCCCCTTGATACCCTGAGGGGGATTCATATTCTGAGCGGCTTCGGTCAGGCGATTCATCTTGTCCCTAACAGCCCTGGTCTTGATGCACTCCCTGATAGCACTCGTGAAGTTTGAATCCAAAATCGGGTACTTGCAGGGTCCGCCAAGAGCATCATAGTCGAGTCTCTCAGTCTCTGAAATCCACGCTAACGCGTAGTCAGAGTCAAAGCTGAAAGCGTTCCTGACCCTCTCCTTAATCTCAGAAAGCCACTCCCGCAGCTTATCAGCTGTCGGCTCAGCAGGCAGCACGATTGTGTTGCACTTGTGATGGAACCGGTCCTTATCGACAACGGTGGAAATAAGAGCCCCTATCGGGGTACACGAGGTAATCCTGCAACTTTCACACAGTCTAGCAGGCATAGAGCAGCAAACTTCACACGCCCTCATTCCACAACCAACGCAAGGAACAAGAGGGAAACCAGGCTCAGGGATCCTGTTACACTTAGTGCACCTGTCCCGTCCATCATCTCCCCTCAAGGCTTCAGGGAGAAGACCACCATCTCCCTGCCTACCGGCACCACTCACACTATAGCCGAGGCTAAGACCCGGCCCAAGGTTACCACCGCTCGCAACACTTGAGGGGTAACCCGTGGCATTGCAAGACTGACTAACGCCAGCGCCAACCCCTTGGTGACTAACGCCACCTCCGTAGGCAGGACCATAGAAACTGGAACCACATTGATTGTTCCCAATTCCATGAGTATCCGCAGCACTACCGTGGAACCCAGGCGCTCCACCAGGGTAACCCCCGGTAGAAGCCCCTCCACTCGGGCCTCCAGAAGGCCCAGCGGGATCCTGGCCTCCACCATAATGTCTCGGACCTGGCGGTGGAGCTGGGGCATGTCCATGCCCACCACTTCCGCTCCCACCTTGACCAGGTGGTCCGCCTTGCCCACCTCCTCCCCCGGGAGGAGGAGGAGGGGGCGGTCCAGCTTGAGCGCGTTCATGCCGAATATTGCAGCGTGCACATCGCTCAAGGCCGTCATTTCCGAAGTAACTGTGATTCTCACAGACGTGAGTCCCACAATCCGTACAGAGATACATGGAGACCTCCTGAGCATTCTTGCGGCATGCCCAGCATTTCATCTTCAAGAACTGACAATTGTAACAGTCCCCGTCGTCACCACGGCAAAGCCCGCAGAACTCACGACTGCATGTCAAACACGAGAATTCAGCATTCGGGTGCCTACGGTCGTTGGGATCATCGAGGGCACAAATCTTTGGCGCGTCTGGGCCATCACCGCCCGGACCCCCTCTTGCAAGGAGCTCCAACAGTCCCTCGCCTATCGCCGGGACTCTGGGTGTCGGCGCTGGCCCTACTCCCAGGAGTCCTCCACTCATCACCAGGACTCTGGATGTCGGCATGAACCCTATTATCCCCACCACCTCCTGAATGACGACCTGGGTTCGGAGAGACGTTCCCGCTATCGCGGATTGGCCTATCAAAATTCGGAGAGACGCTCCCGCTATCGCGGATCGGCCTCTCCCCCCTCGGTTGTCGACTCCGGACCTCAGATCCCCTATCGGGGACGGCAGCAGGCCTCGGGCTCCTATTCCTACCCGCATCCCTATTGGGGGAAATAGAAACGTCCCCCCTTGCGCGCGCGCGGGGACCACCCCTTGCACGCTCCGGTGGCGAATGCGACCTGTCAGGCAACCCCCGAACCCTCCTGCTCCTGCTGTCGGACCTCTCCCTAACGGGATAGATGGGATGCCTGTCTGCGCGAGAAGGATCGACCCTATCGGGCACATTCGGCAAAACATGATCAGGCAAAACAACGCCTCCGCCTGGTCTCACCGGCAGGCCAGTACCCCGGCCGTCACCTTCCCCTGGTGTAGGCGTCGGTGACCTGATCCTATGTCCTTGCCCCGCAAATGCATGGTAACCAACATTCCGTCTTTCTCTGGGTTGTGGAGGAGCTTCATTAATCTGCTGGACACCCTGAATAATGCCAGCAGCCTCGTCAAATTGACCCTCCATCTCAAAGAGCTGGGACATGATTCTGTTGTTCGCGGCGCTAAGGTTACGCACGTTACCATCGATAGCGCTGACTCTCCGCATAACACCTTCAAGTGTACTCCGGAATGTGCCGAGCTCTCGCCTAACGGCAGGCTGCACTTGGTCACTGCTGGCAGGAAGATTACGGATCTGTCCTTGGATGCCATCAACGACCCGATTCACAACTGCCGATCTCGCTTCATACTGCTCAACATGTGACTTCACGGTTTCAAACCTCGAAATGATGTCGTCATGATCCCGACGTTGACGTTGAATTGCTCGAGCCAGATCCTGCATCTTCCGATTGATCTCGTCAACAGCCTCATGCCAGTCCTGCGGGGAATCATGCCCTGATGGTCTATCGACCTCCTGAGAACCCCTTCCACTCTGCAGTCTAGACACTCGATTAACAAGACGAGTGTGCTCCTCTTTGACCCCCTCAATAGATTCAGAGGCCCACTTGGCAAATGTCTCGTGATCAAGGAGAGCTTTCTCGATCTTCAGGTTTAACTCCCTGAAATTTGCATCGACTACACTGCCGCTGGCCCTATCGGACGGATGCGCGACAGGATTCGGGTTCCATACACCTGCCGGTGTCCGCATCCCAACGGTTTTCTCTACCGAGAACATCCGTTTCTCAAGCTTGTCCAAATCCTTAAGGATCTCGTCCTCAGAAGCAGCATGGCTTCTGCGGGCAGCCTCACTATTCTCCTGAATCATCAGGCGAAGCCGATCAGTCGATGCCTCATTGTCCCTGACAGATTCATGGACCTCGTGGGACAGTAGGTTAATCCTCTGCTCCACGACCTCGGCTTGCTCATCGATGGCTTGCCTCACAATGGCCTTGCTATCGGGAATAACTTCCCTTGCGAACCGTTGAACTATCATTCGCATCCTCCCGGCATCAGATTGAGTCGCAACCTCAGCTGCCAGTCGATCGACCTTGTCCTTCGTCTGTTGATTCTCGTCTCTCCATTCCCTTCGCATGGAACTCACTTGACCGTTCAGTAACCTGATCTGGTCAGCAAAAATATGGAAAGCTTTCGCAACTGAGCCAGAAACCTCACCTCTCTCGAGCATCTCCTGGATGTGCAAATCGAACACCTCCTTTGCCCTAGCGTCACCTGATTCACCGGAAGAATGAGACCTGAGTGCTGGAGGAGTCGATATCTCGATCCTCTCAGGAGCCCCACTAGCTCTAGCATATCTTCTGGGGTCATCCACAGGACTATCACCAACCCCAGATGGCCTGCTAGGGGTAGAACCCCTTCTACGGCTATCGCCGGAACGGGGATCAACATGGGACGCACGAGACTCGGGAGTAGAGTGGATGTGAACATCAGCAGGATCAGGCATCTCCTCATCCTGCGGAGTTGAGTCCATTGGTGAGGGGCTAGCCCTCCTCGCCTTCGACCTATCGGTCTCAATGGCCAGGGGTGACGGTCTCTTCGCAGAAGCACTACGTTCCCTGGCGGTCGAGCCCCATTGAGGTGTGAACTCGTTGCTGGACCTTAGCGTTTCAAGGTCACTGGTATCTCGCCCTAACGGGCTAGCGATCGACGGACGATCCTCGATTCCGAGTGCATCGGCAAGCCGGCCATCTCTTGCACCTCTCCCAACGACATCGGCAACCCGCTCAGTGACTCTCGGCGAACCAGTAACCCGGTTCGAGTTCACGTCTCTCTGATTTAACGGACCTCCAAAAGTAATGTTGGGAAAAGGGGGAACATTCGGGGTATCACCAATCGCCGGGGGACCTACCGGTCCCTCACGGTCATGGATGGCCTCCAATCCCCGAAGAACTTCCCGACTGTCCCTGGCTCTCTCTCTCTCGCTTCGGGCATCCCTGTCAACGCGAAGGTCCCTGGCGGCTCCACGAGAGAGGCTCCTGGGCCTCGCAGCATCACGGATCCTAGCATTTCGTCGTGGTTGGTCCTCCTCCTCATCACGGCGATCCGCAAATGCGGCATACTCGTCATCATCATCGACCTCAAACTTGGCAGCGGCGGGACTAGTCCTTGCAGTCGCACGGCTGCCTGCATTTCGGCGCGAATGGCTCTCCTCCTCATCCGCAAAATTGTAACCTTCGCCATCATAAGACTCAGATTTGGCAGTATTAGGGTTGGGCCTACCGGCATCAGATCCCTGCTTTGAGCTACTGCCCCAACCTGCGGTTGATTTCAACAGATCATCGTATCCGAAGTCCGTGAATTTCCGCTCCTCGTGCTCATCAAACTGACCTGGATTTTGAGAACCAATGGATCGGCCCGGGATACCTCCCGGAGCCAGAACCATAGTCCCTGGTCCCTGCGGCCTATTCTCAAACTCATCCGAGACCTGCGACTCACCTGGAACAAGAGATCTCGGAGGTCGAATCGGCATGGCCTCCGGGTCATCCGAATGAGGGCGGGCCATGTCCATCGCCATGCTGATGAAGTCAAAACGTCCACGCCTGTGACCTGATTCAGAGCCACTCCTATCGGAGTAAACCCTTCGTGTCTGCTCGTCATCAGTGGCCTGGCGGAAAATACGATCGTCTCCATCGTCGGCGTACCTGCCACGGCTCCTGGGTGTATCCCTACCGGGATCTTCACCCCTGCGGTCCTGACCTGTCGAACCTGCTTCGAAATCCTCGTAGTCATAGTCCGGTAGGTCCTCACCTGAGCGGAGGCCACCTAGGATGGCCTCCTCATCCACGACGCTCCTGCGAGATCGTGGGGTCGACATAGAGCTTGTAGTTGATGGTCTCAAGCGCGTAGGAAAGTCCTACGGCTGATAACCTGTGATTCGGGCACGAGCCTGTGCCCAGGCAATGGGTAAGTTGGGGTAAACAAGCCACAAAAGAAAGGTTCCCCAAAAGCAAACCAATCCCCGGTCCCAAAGATCAGGGTTTCCCACACACCAGAGAACAACAACCAAAAGGAAAACAAACCAAAGTAGAAAAGGATACCCGCAACCTAGATCGACGATGAACCGCACGGGCGATCCCCACCAACCTACCCCGGGCCGAAGTCTCTTTCTCCTCCGACACGAAGGCGGTCGACGTGAGGGCCCGGCGACGCTCATCCGAGGCGCGCCGGATCCAAAACTTGAGCCAAAACACCACAGGTCGGTCACTAACGCGACGTCCCTGATGATGATATGAACCATGGCTAATCACATAATATGAAGATCCGTCGGTCAAGTTGCCACATGATCACAGAGATGCCAAAACTGGATCCCTCGAGCGGCTTGCCTTTTGACCTCCTACCTTTGAGAAAGTAAAGGGAGCCCCCGAATTTTCCTGCAAAGTGGTGCTATGGTGTTTCTATTTTGACCCATTCTGCCCAACCCTGGTCAAAAAACAATCCAGACCGATTTTTAAAAAAACCTTCATCTGCTCAACCCTGAGCCATGATCTCAGCTCGGCACTGCGCGGTTGCGCACTTGGCGGAATCAGGGTCTGTCAGACCTTGGTCATCGAATTTGCATTTGCAACAGGAAGCCACAGTGAAACCGTTGGGAGAGGTTCCTTTGTTGCACGACTGCATCAATACATCTTTGACAAGAGTTTCAGTACAAGCCCAAAGAGGCTTCTTTGCGACTCTCAACCATAGTTTTCACAACACAAATGCAGTAAACCTATGAATGCTTCAAAACCATTTGCAACGTTTCCTGAATGGTTCCCGACTTTTGTTTTCCGCTGGTGTTTTCTTTATACCAAAATGATTGTGCAGGTTCATGTAGCCCTCACAATCATGACAAACAAACAGGAAGCAGGACCGCAGAACCCACACACGGCCAGCGAGGGAGATTGGGCACCGCTCAAGTGATGCTTGGCCCCGACAGCTAAGGAGAGGGCTCCTCCCGGACGACGCATTTAGTCCTTGGGTCCATTTTCCAGGGCAACCCTTTCTGGGGTACCTTTTTGTGACCCGCAGCCACATGGGTGAAAAACACCTCGCATAAAGACCGCCTTGCAGATCAAACTTTTCAAACCTGCCATGTGCTCCCAGGAACACTAACATACTAACCGCCATTTAATTAGTCGTCCGCGCCCGAAACTTCTAAGAGTTGATTCCTCATTCTTTCGTCACACGTGCACTCAGTGCAACGATTGTTTTTCCAGCCGGTTTCGGCTCATTTTTCTTTTTCTGCAGCGAGCACTGAGCCATGCAGCTGTCCCGCGGGCTAGGGGCAGGGGCAATAGACTAGACAACCCTTCCCCTGACCTGCCAAAGTCATGCCACTGCAGGCCATCGATCTTACCGGCAGCGTTCTGTTTTCAGGGACATCGTTCTTTCCCCAGCCCCACAACCATCGTTCCTTCCCCACAAGCACCATTATTTCCCTTCTTTCCCCACCCCATCATTCTGTCCCCCAGCATCGTTCTTTCGATCAGAGATCAGTGTGTCCCCGTTTTTTTTCTTTTTCTCTTTCTCGTCTTTTTCGCTTTTGCATCTGTTTTGGGTGAAAATTGGGAAACCAGAAAGTTCTAAAATTTCCGGTCTTTCCTCCCGAAAGACTGCTGCGTGGGCTGCTGCGTGGGCCCCCATTGAAAGAATGAGGAAGTTGATAATTGGGAGCTTGTGGAAAATTGGATCGCGGGCACCACTTTGGTGGGTTGGCTGATGAGGGGCCCGCGGTGCCATCAGGAGGATGCTTCAATGCTTGCTGTGAAGCCACGGGCTTTGTGTTTCAGTCGCCTTGGCAATGATTCATGACATGGATGTGGGCAAAACAAGGGCAAGGCTGACCGCTCCTGCTTGGGAGAGGCCTGGTGGGCATGTAACCTTGCAAATGGGCATGTCTCAATAGGACCCCAATCATGGCTTCCTTTTGGTTTTCCCTTCAAACCAACCCCCCCCCCCCCCCCCCCGGCAAAAAAAGAAACACACACACACACACAGGGCAAGAAACCTGACCAACTCTGAGTGCCGCTAAGCCCGGCCCTCCTCGACGGTTTCGGGGGCTTGTGCGTGGCGGGCTCCAGCCTAAGGTCAAGCACCAGGGCTTATCGGCTGTCGTTCAACACGTCATGTATAGATGTATGTACAGTATGTATATCAGTATGTAAGTATGTAAGCAAGTAAGTAAATATGTATGTGTATGTGTATGTGTATATGTATATGTATGTATTGCAAGCATTTGTCAAAATTAGCACCCGAAAGGCATCAGAAGCTCATGCAGAGGGACGCTTCAAAGCAACGCAACAAATGCAACTGTTGCAATCACCGTTCAACTAAATGGCAGAGGCCTGCTTTGCCCAGCTCGCAGTGCCCTGGGGACAAACTACCAGAATCGACAAGATACTGGCCTTGCCTTCCTGTCTTTGCCAGCAATCGCAATTCGCAAAGAGGATATGGGACCAAGGATTATTCAACGCGAGAGCCTCACTCATCCATCGGCGGATGCCATGTTGGAAGCCGACCTTTTCCTTTTTCCAGTTATGGCATAGGCCTTTCGCATTCCAAAACCTGTGCACTCGCCGGCTGCGCTCCCGGCTCCGCGACTGCTGCGATCTGGCCGTGAGTGAGCCACAAACAGAGTCTGGTGGCATCTGCTTGTTGCGAGCTTCACCTCAAGCCTCTGCAAGCTCTGATATCCTACGTGTCGAATGACGTAGCTGAGCTTGTGTGGAATTGGGGGAGACCCGAACGGCATTGCTTCTGGCAAAGCAAGTTGGTTTTTCCAACAAAACCGCTCAACAAATAGGCCCTCTGCCGGAATTTCTCTAAAGGGCCCAAACAAGCTATGTAAAATGGATTCCAGACAAAACCACGTTCCCAACGTACCTTTGAGAGCCCCATTTTTCTATGACAAGGCAACCCGCTGTGTAGGGACACATGCAAACGTAGGGATCATGCAGCAACAAAGCGCATGTCCGTTTGACCATGCCATCAGCAGGGAATCGGCTCGAACGCAAACAGATCGGCTACGATCGATCGGCCCGGTGGAGTGTGAAAGATCAAGTGGCAACTCACTCAAAAGCAGAGGCACGAGGCCTGGGTCCGTCGCAAATTGGGGAGCCCCATATGGTGCTTTTCCCTTCACGGCCAAAACAAGGGGGGAACCCCCAAAGAGACAAGATGTGTGTGTATGTGTTTTTGTTTAGGTTGGTTTAAAAGGATCGACCACACACGCACACACACACGATCTTTGGAGGTCGCCGTATTTTGACACAACCACAAATAGCTTCTCAAAATGGCGGATTTTTACGGGTACCCTTTGCACCTTGGTCTAAAAGGAAGGCAAAAGGTAAACCCACAAAAGCCACAAAGATCATTCAGACCCCCCCAGGCCTTTGGCTCCTCACGGGTGCCTGCAAGATTTCGCTCGGAGGATCTCACAGCACAAGACATACTCACATAGAACCCAAACATAGCTCATGCTGGCTAGAGTCTTCTCCTCCATCAACCTCCATCTTCTCCTCTCATGTTTGACCCCATGCAAACAGCTTTGGAACTTGCCGCCCTATTAGGGCAACCCTGAAGGAACCCTTCAATGCACTTGGCCCATTTTCGGTTACACACTTGCAGATGCAACCTAAAACACCCTTACTTCCAGAAGGATCTTCAATTTGGTTGACCCTTCGTGGAGGGAAGCAAAGGACTCATGAGCGTTCACATAGGTAGGGGGACCCCCAAAATGCCAGCTTTCCTTTTGGCTCCTGTTCAATCCATCCCAAAAAGGGGTGCGCTTGAACGTCAAACACCCACACACACACACACATGCTTTGTGGGGTGAGTTTACCCCACCGGAAAAAGTGCGAGCCCCAAAGACGTGCTCCAACGGCATACAAAGACGTCGGCGTTTGACTGAGAGAGGGGTAAGATCAAAAGCTTTCGGAACGAATGGTTGCTTGGCAATTCGTCCTGGATGGATGAACACCTACAAAACATGGGATACACCACCTACCAACGAGTTCAGAATTGGGTCCCTCCGTTGCTGTGCCAGCTGAAGGCTCGATGGCTTCCCTCAAGCCCCCGGCCAGCGAGCGCGGCCGCCGGGGCGGAGTCTTGGGCGCCTCCGGCTTCTGGCGCAAGGTGGCGCTTTCGTTGGGCCCGCTGGCTCTCTGATTCGGCACGAGAAAAACAAAGGCGCCATGACTGGCAGATTGGCGGCAGCTGCTGCTTGAAGTTCAATGGATATGTCAAATGATCGAACGCCCGTCGGAGACACACATCTGCCAGGTCCAAATCAATAGAATCGTGATGAAAGGACCTCGGAATGGTGGGTCTGCACATTGCTCGAAGGAAGGCTTACAAGTTCCTAGGTCTTGCTTGACACAATGTTACGGCTGTCTTTGGTTTAATTCGCCATACAAGTGGCAAAAGCAAACTTCCTACACCATTTTCAGCACACAGCTTTTTGGAGGTTGCGGGCCGTCTCAAAATTGGCAGTATGCTGGCCGTTTTGTGGGTGTGTGTCTACCTGATTTCGAAGGACAGAGTCCACGAAAACGCTTTGGGCATTTACACAGGAAGCTTGCAGGCAGGAGAATCTTCTTGCGGAGCTCGCACATCACGCTTGGAAGGGAGGGGAGCAGGTTGCCAGTGTCAAACTCTTCAGGAACCACCTTGCCGCCCCCTGCAAGCCTCAATTGACTGAGGACTTTGGGGAGACATACACAATTGCAAAAACGCAGGCAAAAAAGATTCGGAGTGTGTACAATCAAATAGCTCACATATTTCACGTGCTGCTCTTTCACCTCAACGCATCCAAAGTTACCATCACGGCCGCACGATTCCCTTCCGCCCCATTGGCCGGCTCCCTCCCAAATCCGATCCACATGGATGGGCTGAACCCAATGAGCTCTGGAAGAGGGTTTCCATTGTGACCACGTTTAGTGGAATAAAGGGGGATACCCGGTACAGGGTTTCTGCAGTTCCTTGGATGTTTCAGCATTCTCAGTGAAACAAGAGGGAAAGGAAGTCCCACTGGAAAGCCCGCGACATGCCCCGCCTCGGCCCTGACTGCCGATGCAAGGCACACCTTGGGCGGAAGCTTGCCTCTCCACGCATTTCAGAAGGACACCCCCCACAAGCTGAGCATCGCTTCCGAGGGAGACTGACAGGAACCGCAGTATTGGCAGCGGCCTCTCAAGCTTTTGATCGTATGGTGCTTCGTTGACTCAAGCTGAATCCTGGTGGCGCTTGCTCAACATGAGGCCTCGCGGCTGAAAGCTTACTTCGGGAAGGGCTCCTGAGGCCTTCCTGCTTCGCTGGTTTTGACCCATCCACCTTCCAAGTGTAGAGAGCAGGTACTGTTGACAAGCAAGGCTAAGGGGAAACATCTGCCCAGCCGCTCATTTATTCTACATTCCGATCCAACTTCGCATTTCGGCCGCCCCGCCAAACTCAGCAACTCTTGAGCTTCAACTGCCAACGGCAACAGTTTTGAGCCACATGGGCGTTTCATCCATCACTGCGACGTCCTTTGCATAGACGTCTCTGATTTGACCCACGCGCAACTCGCGAGAAGGTACTCATGTTTCAAACGTATGTCTACACACTGAGCCCGAAATTGCCAGCGTTCCCTCGCTTGCAAGCAAACGTTGTTCACGGTGCCAATGGCCAATGGCAAAGAGTGCCGGTCCTTGCCGTCTAATTCATCAGAAGTACTGGAACTAAGTGAGTGTGCTTTCTTTCAGCACGCATGCGCGCGGCCTCTTTCAACCGCATTGTGTGTATCACTGGACAACGCGAAAGCTGGAGAACGGAAGCGGGCCGAAAACGTGGCGCTGTGAGTTCGGCTCCTCTGTGTGCAAACAGTCGTATCTGACGTACGGGTGCGTAGCGAGCTCGGAGTCACGGGGCAGGCGGGCACGGCACGCACTGTTTCGCAGCCTTCAATTGGTGAATCCTGTGTGCCCTGCGCACTTTCGGCGGAGAGAGAGGGCGAGAGGGCGAGAGGGCGAGAGGGCGAGAGGAGAGACGAGAGAGAAAAGAGAGAAGAGAAGAGAGGGCGAGAGAAGAGAGAATAGAAATAGAAGTTAGAAGCGGGCTCCACACAAAAGTTCTGAGGTGTCTTCCGCCCTCCGGCTCCGCCGGACTTTACCGGTACGCAGTTCTGGCGGGCGCTGATCGGGACTGCGGCAGTGCTCGCATTCACAAAAATATGTTGTAGTTCGTAAAAGGACATCGGATGCTTCCAAAAGGACCAGCAAACAACCCCTTCCTTATTTGCGGATGGTTGTTGGAAGAACAGGTGATCCCAGCTGGGTATGCCGTTCTTTGAGGGCACCCTTTTTGCTGTTGCTTCAGAAAGACACCAGCAAACCATTCGAGGTGTTCTGAAAATGGTGGATCCCCGTTTGGCATTTCAACGAAACCTAAAGGAACACCAGCATTTCAGGAGGTCCGCTATTTGGATATTAATTTGGATCCTGGACCTGGTGGACATTCACGTGGATTCATGCCCAGGACGTTATTCAGCCCAACGCCAGCTCGAACTTCACGGCTGCTTTTTGTTGGAGCAATGCTTCCACACCCCACACTTGGCTCTGACATGGTGAAGGTTACCAGCGAGAACCTACTCTTTCATTTGGTTAAGACCCCAATAGGAAAAAAACAAGAAAACACTTGCTACCGCAGTGATACATTCCTTTCAAAACCCACCAGGGGGGGGGGAAACAAAAAAACAAAAAAACAACACCTATTCACTTCGGCAACATGGAAGCTGCTGAGCTGCTGCCCGCCCCGAGGCTCGCTCTTGGCGAAGTGCTGGGCCCATGGCCCGGGCGCGCTTGGCGGGGGGCTCCAGGCGAAGCTGCGACAGGCCTGGCGCGGGGGGGGGCTGGTGGATTTCTTGGAGCCAGGTCTGTTTGTTGGCTCCTTTCCTTCTTGGTTAAGGAATGGCCAGAGGAATGGCTTGAGCATATAGGAATGGTTTGAAGGAATGGCTTGGGTCTTTTCTGGATTGGTTTTAAGGAACTCTGATATAGGATCGCGCTTGGAAAAAAGAGCTTACTTTTGGATCTTTCACACCGTGTTTGTGGCTGGTTCAATTATTTTGGACAAATCTGAAAAAGGGGACAAAGGTGGAAATGCGCAGAACATGCTGTAGGTCACCAACCGGAAGTATTTCGGATTAGCGCAAACTACGTCCTGATCTGCTTCGAACCTGGATCAGTGAGCTTGGCCTGGTTTGCGCGTCTGCGAAGAAATCTGCTTGGGTCCCCTGAGTTTCAACTGGAACCGTCCCTGACGTCTCCTGATCCCTTTTGCGCAATTCGCTTGGAGTCTTGGGCAAAGCCGGATGCCTCTTGCGCGCAACCGTCCTACACAAATGTTGCTTTGGTCAGTCACTTCAGGTTGGACACCGCAAGCAAGGGCTTTCGGCGTCAGCAAATGAATGTGTGCCACAAAAACGCAAAACGCAACACAGAACGCCCAATTGAGGTCCCCCTGCGCAACTCCCACTTGAAGCATTTGGCAAGCCTAAGCATCCTGCTTAAGGAGGGCATCACATCCACCGGCAGATGTCGGAAAATGGCCAGCAGCACTCAGCGCCAGAGACGAAGAGGCGATCTCCTCCTGTTTGCTTCCATGGGATGATTCTGAATGATTCAGCAGGACAAGGAACTTCCAAAGAGGTCGTTTACCCCTTTCGAGGATGGCACTCTTTGTCCATAAGAGACGGTGTGTTCTCAATGCGCCATACATCAAGGCTGCATTGATTGTTCCCTGTTTGGGCTGCACATTCCTTCCAGCGTGCCAGAGGCATGATGCGCAGTCCATAGCTGACATGTTGAACAGTCTTGAAGAAAGTCAAGACTTTAGCGGTCCAACTGTCCACCTACAAAATACGCAAGCAACGTGCAGTAGACCACAAGAAACGAAGCACCCGAGCCACCACATCTTGAGTGAGTGGTTCTCGCACCAGCATTTCCACCGAACGATTATGTCCGAAAAGAATCAGGAATCAGGAAGTCAGAAAGCTTTCCCTTTCAAGATCCTTCCAGGTAGCTGAAAGGGGAGCACAAGGTGCATCGTGTAAACGGGTCTGGGTGGCTCCCCCGTGACCAATGGAGCATGGTTGGTCTAAAACTTCCGTCCAAGCATCGGCACATCCAGGCACGAATCATCCCCAGGTGCATCAACTCGTCTCATCAGATCACCCCCTCCTCATCAGCTGCATCAGCTGCTCGCTTGCGGCGAGACTCCTGACAGCGGCTTGGAACATGCCGAAACATATCCGCGGGAGACATTGCTCGAGTGTGTCACTCACCATTGCGATTGTTAGCAGCCGTCTTATACGCGTCAACGCATGAAGGGCCCTTGTCAAGCAAGGTATCTTTGCATTTGTGTGAAAGGTCTTCTTCTGCGGGCACCCGGTCATTGAAAGAACAACGGCCAATCTTTTGGGGTTTCCTCTTAAGAAAAACTCAGCTGCTCAAGCAATGGCGCCTGGCCGGAACTCGAAACCCCGTGCTGCCCGGCTGCCTTCTCTGGCGCCCTGGGAGTCTTCATCGCCGGCCTTGGGCCGTTTCTTCCCAAAGCACTTCACGTCGCATGGCCGTGCACTTCAAATTCGTGAAGCTCCCTCTGTAGCTCGAGACCATACTTGAACCCGACTAAATCATAATCAAGCTTGCTTGAATGCATGCTGGTATGACATGTCTGTGGCTATTCATGTGTGCATGTACAAATATAGCACACCCCCCGTGGATCAAGGTCAAGGCTTATATCACTGGTATTTACAGCATGTTGAACATCTTCGAAGCCATGCTGTCTTGGAATCAGGGGATAACTAGAGAAATCTAGATGTTTGAGGGTTCAAGATTCAAGACCACCCAATTTTTCCGGGAATCCTGAGCCCAGAGTGCTAACCTCACAGCTAGACCTAGAACCTTGGTCCAGAAGTGTACAAAGATATGCGGTCGCCGCGGTCGTCTGGTTCAGGTGGCGTTTGAAGGAAAGCCAGCAAAGACAGAAAGGCGCCACCCACTTTTTGGTCTATTTCGGGGAACCCTCCATGTATCCTGTCTCATGGGAATGACCCCATATCATCCACTGTTCTGTAAGGACATGCCCGGATGGATCGCTCTTGCATTTGCGCTCGCAAAAAGACGCACATCAGATTGCGGCTTCTCGCAGAATCCCATGAAGATCTTAAGCCAAGGCGGGCTGCCGTTCGCTACCTGCATGAGATTCTCACAGTTGTGGCATGGTCATGCCAGGCTCGCAAAGGCCCTCTCCTTCTCACCGACACATGCAGAGAAAACACAAGTAGGACTGGATCTGGGCAGGATCCCTTCGTACCAAAATGTGGTGAATCGTTTTGCTACATGGACCCTCGAGCTGTTGAACAAGGAGTAAAACTTACTTGCTACCAATTGACCAACAAAGACCTTGCCATTTACAAAACCAAAGTTTCTGTCTCCCTTCGACAAAGGGATTGAGCTAAGGCAGGCTCGAGGCACTCCTGACACCTGCCAGCTATTGCCGTAGACATTTGCAACTCTGCAAATCAAGGTCTCCAAGTGGTTGATATTTCCGTTGGCCTCTGAGAGAGAAAAAGACAAGGAACCCATGCGGTCATTGCTAGACATGCCAATGTGAGACCTTGTGACTGACTGGCGGGCGATTTCCAATCAACAGCGAAGGGCATTTTTTAAGTAGAAATAAGCCCGGGAAGACATGACCATGACACGCGAGCGATTCAGCTTGATGCAGGCGTATCTTGATACAGGTAATGGTGAAATACGTATGTGTAAATATATATATATATATATTATGCAGCCCCCTCAAAACCCGCGCCTGCTGCTTACGTAAAGGATGGTCAGGTCAATCTAGACAGATGCTACCAGAAGTGGGCTCATTTCACAGTGTTGGCAGGCTTGCGTAAATGATTCATTCAGACTCTGCCCCGCGTAAATACTTTTTTGCTTTTACTTTCTTGCAGGGTGTCTGCGCACACATGTTGGTCATAAACGAAATCTATTTCAACACAAACTAATTTGAACGAATATAGCATCAGAAGCAAAGTTGGGTAAACCGCAAAAGCGAAGACAATGCAGTAATGATAGTACGCAGGGTCTACACCGTACTCTTTCATACATGCATCTCAAGTTTTTGAATATGTCGGCTAATGATAGATTGTCTGTGGTCAAATGGAACTAATAATACTCTCTTATATTCTCAATGTTGAAAATGTGTCCATAGGAATTTTGCTTGTTCATAGTTTTCGTTACGAATATTATCCTCGCTCAGCTGACGGCAACGCATCTCTTCAAATGTGCCGATGCAAGGGTATCATACGTAAACAAACAATACCTCTTCTGCTTCGCCTGCACATCTTCCATCTCTCATCTTAACTCAGTTGCAAATCCGTGTGTCAGCTTACACACCTTGGCAACTTCTAAAACATCTGCTCATGTCTTAGCTTCTCTGAACGAAATCTGCCCTGCACAATACCTGCCAAAACATGGACAACACTGATATTTTCGGCGTCTTCTTCAATATTCATGTTGACTTCTTTGAGCTATTCTTTACAGAACTGATTCTCCAATGTCCATTTTGCTGAGGTATCCACGGCATCTACCGTGCACAAGACCAAACTGGTAATAGGGCGCACACCCAAACTGGCAGGACTGAAAGCAAACGTCTTGAATCCTCTTTACATCACTTTTGGATCTACGATTCAAGATTCAATATTTCCAAGACTCTAGAGCTTGCATCTTGAATTCAGTAGATATGAGCCCCGCCAAAACGTTGGAGACAAGCAGTGATCACAAGAACAGACGGGCGGCCCTGGGCCCAAATTTGCAGGTCTCGGACTGTTTCATTCAAATCTCGATTCGGCCCATTACACGAGCACGGGTTCACCAGGAGGGCTGCAAGGTGCGCATCGGCTCATCCGCGTGCAAGAAACAGCAACATTTTGGTGAAGATGCAAAAGAACCAGAACAATGAACATGATTAACAGCAAGACAATAAAGACCATGAACAAACAAACAATTGAAACAACTTGAATTTGAAATAAACAGAACACAGAAATAATAAGCACATGGAACCCCGCACGCGCCTGGCGTGCGGCCTCTGCGAAGCGGCTCGAGGCGGCTCGACCAAGCCACGGGAACCAAGCGGAGGCCATGGAAGGGGCGCTGAAACTTGACGAAACTTGGAATCACAAAGACCAGTGGTGGGAATGTCTTGAACGCAGTCCAGTGCTGTGCTCACGAAACTTTGGCGGAACATCGAGTTAAGTGGAGTCAAGGCAACCCGCTGTGCTTCCAACACATGCTTTGGCATTGGCCATCAATGAAGTGAAGATGCTTTGCCTTGCATGAACGGCGTCTGAGATGAGTGCCTAAAACACCACTTCTCATCACTGGTCTAGCTCAGCATTCACCCACAGTCTATGAATATCAACTACAGGCCGACAAAGCCCTTCCACAATCTCGTAATTATCTTTAATGAAGGACTGCATTGATGGAAGATAGGTCTTCCTCCAGGCTCGAAGTTGGCATAAGGTCGGGATGCGCGCACCGGAGAAGCAGAGTTTGTGAAGGAGCCGCTGACTGCAACTCTGGGGATTGGGGAGTTTGTTGCCACGGGAGAGGCTGTCAGTGGCCTCACACATAGAAACCCCTATGTACAGACAAGATACCGGGTTCTGCGAAGAAAAACACCAACTTGCCCGGACGCCCCTTGTTAACAAAGCCTGTGAAAAAAAGCACACACACACACACACGGTTGGCTTTAGACGTCACAGCAATACTTGCGCAGAGCAGATTCTTCTTTCCGCATAATTTTGGTAGGACTGCTTTCTATCATGGCGGACCTATCCACCTTTGTGTCGTTTTTAAGTTATCCCACACGAATGGGTCACCAATTTCAGACCACATTTGCATCCTCCACAATCTTCAAACAAAGCAGCTAGACATATTGCAGCTGCAGAGAGAAACAAGGTCCCAGCACATCCCACGGAATTGCCTGCCTCAAGACACGCTCTGAGAAAACTGTTGCGGTTCAATTCTCCCGGCCCAGATCCACTGGAAATGCCTCTGCACGGCGAAGGTGGAGCACGCTCCAGCGGCCGCCTGCAAGGTGTGGATGTCGGTTGCGCCCAGCTTCCCTTCATGCCTATAACACTCAACTTCTTACATCATTCACCCCGCCCCGGCTGAATGGGTGCAGTCTCTTTGCAAGAAAGAACTGTGTCAAATCCGGGATGTCCCTGCAGGGCAAAGGGAAAGGTTGTCCAACGCTCCCATGTGGCTGCTGAAAAGAACACCTGGCATGCCCGCCTGCTGCTGTCCTGGCCAAGGAAAGTGCCGTTCTAATTGCAGATTGAAAGCACACAGCGCACTTTGAGAGCGAACTACTTGGAGCCTCCGCAATCTCTGGGCAGTGCCATCTGAAGATTAGCCTGAGCTGAAACTTCCGCAAACAACAACACATCTTTTGCAGGCTCCCTCGCGGATCTCGCTGGCAAAAATGCCTGCAGTGCTATGCAATCCTACGTACAAGTGCATATATATATATATATACACAACAAATTAAAAGCACACTCACATATGCAGACACACCCGCACGCACTGCTACATATATTTTCCAAGGATGGCCGCCAACCATTTATATGGGCTTCAATAAAGACGGAATCGGACTTTGATACATTCCCACTCATCCTGTCCTGGCTCTTGGGATCCTGGAATTCATCGTCCACGTAGACAGGCAAAGGAAAGTCCGCGGTTGGCCTGCAGAATGAATTTTTGCCACTCTCACGCTGACACTATCTCTCTCTCTCTCTCTCTCTCGTTTTCTCGCTTTTTCTTTCTCTCTCACTCTCTTTTTCTCTCTTTCTCTTTCTCGCTCTCCCTCTCTCCCGCTCTCTCAGCCTCTCCCGTGTTGTCTTCTTCGCCTGGCGACCTCTGGTTGGCGGTTGTGACGATTCTTCCTTGTGACCAACGCTTCTTATTCTTCTTCTGCATCATTATGTTCCCCTCCCCTTTCCTCACGATGCTTGTCTGTCCCTCAAACTCCTCCGTGATTGACCGAGCGCAAAAGTAATGAGTGTGCTGCTGCAATTCGGGTAGGGACTCACTGAGTTGCTCACCAGCAAAGATAGCCACTCTTTTTGGGTGCAAAATTGCTTGAGTTTGGTGAAACGGAGTCCCCATATCCTCGCTACATTTTGCCTCTTTGCTGTCGTTCGATCGGCGGGCTCCAGTGCAGTGAACGGCATTGCGCTTGACAAAGAGGGGTGTGCTGCAAGTGCCAGACCAAAGAGGAAGCGCACAGATTGGCAAAGTGCTGTGAGGAAAAAATGGGCTTGAAATATGAGTTCCGTGGTAAAACAATATAACGGCATCCCAATCACTGGCACTGGCTCAGAGACAGTTCCAGGTGTAGCTACTTCCCCTTGCGTTGGAAGCAATTGCAGGCAATGTTTATCGAAGGACCAAGGCTCCTCTTCTGTTGAGGTGTCTGAATAGTTCGCTTCACCCAACGCTGGAACTTGAGATAGACATCCCTCAGGGCATCGATCAGTGAAGCAAACAATCTAAATACACTCACTGTTCATCAAGAAAATACCCGCGTGCGAGTAAAAGGACCTTCTATTCTGTGCTTCTCTCTCGCTCTCACGCTGATTCAACCAGGTCCACGAAGCAACCCGAGGCGTTTGAACCGCATCCGAATCCCGGCTGGGCTCCCTGGTGGCCGACAAGAGGCTGTGCGTGAGGTGGTTTTAGCCCTCCATTTTGCCACTTCAAATCCCAGCGTCCCAACCCCGTGCCGTCTGCCTCGGCTGGGCACGCGGTCCTGACGCTGGGGCAACATCTGAGTTGACCAGAATGGGAGGCCAAGGC
>CAUJNA010001112.1:3463347-3500847 GCA_963377175.1 Effrenium voratum
TTGCAAACCCCGCCACACTCTGCACTGCCCCACGCTCCCAGGCGCCTGCTTGTTCTCCTTCTCCCGGATGGTTTCGATCTCCGGCGTCCGCCGCCTAGCCCGTCCCGGATCCGGCCGGTGCGACGGCAACTCGTCTGTATCAGTCACAGACTTTGGTTTCGGAGTGTCCAAGTCCTGGCATCGGCCACAGAAGATCTCGCGGCTGAGCGCGATATGCAGAGCCATGATGGGTGATGCTTCGGCTCGTCCCACCTCCTTCTTCCCTAGTTCTCTTGGGTACGCAAGCTGGAAAATCCTTTCTGAGTGTCAACCCTTCATGCCATTCACTCACTTCCTGAGTGGATTGGCCAAAAGAAAGTCACCAAGCTTCTGATTTACCACTAAAATGGTCCAAACCTAAAAAGTGAAGCTAAAGTGCGAAAGGGAACTCGGGAAGTGAGTTCACGCTTTCCCTCCCCTAGGCTATGAACAACATTCACTCGGTGTACTCGGATTCTCGAGAATCCATGCATCATGCCCTTAGGCAGGTACTATCCTGAGCTTCCCGGCGGCTGGAGGCCACTCAGAATGGACCTCAGCGCCCGCAAACGGACGCGGCATCTGCAAAAAAAAACGCGCCGGACTTTGCGTGGCTTTTGGTGGGTGCCTTGGATGGGAAGTCGAAGTGCCGAGCCATAGTGAGGTTTTGTCGGGGCCCAGGACCACAAATGGCCAGGTCCAGCGCGATCCAACGTACGCCCGACGTCGATTTGCATGTGGAAGAGGCTTCGAGCAGGGCTGGCGAGGAATTGCAAGGGATACGTGTAGCAGTTGCATCTTGCCTCATTGCCTCTAGTCCTCAGAGAGCTGGCTGAACTACCAACCGTCCACATCAACAGTGCTTTTTTTGGCTCTGTACCTCGTCTCCTCAGCGACCGCTATGTACAAGGCTGGCAATCTTGATCTCCAAAACCAAGATTGACATGGATCCCACCCCAAAACATTCTACCACGAGCTCAAACCAAAATGTCCAGCGCGGGCGCCTGCCCGCAGAAGGAGGTCTTGGAATCCAAGGAAGGATAGGAGTCGTGGTCGATGCACTTCTGCTGGTCCACCAAGGTGAGGCCTGGGGAGGCGTCCACCACCCAGCCCAGGCCCCGTGCGCGGAGGCGGCTCATCATGAGGTCAAACTCCTCCTGGTCCACCACGGGCTTGCGGTGGTAGAAATTCACCGCTGCAAAGCGAACGCCCTTGGAAGCATCCTCGTAGTTCTTGCACTGAAACTCCAAAGTCCAGTTGTAGGTTCCGTTGGCTGCCACGCCAACGTCCACCACGGTGTTGGCGATGTTGGTCAGGTTGGGATTGAAAAATGAGTGGCCTGACCAATGGCCGAGGAAAACCCCGGGCCTCTCAGTGATGTTGAACTCCAAGTCGCAGACTGCATTCACGCCCTTGCCAGGCCCAATGTTCAGGGAGAACAAGTCCTTGTAGTTCTTTGGGTCCTGCGGATGGGTGTCCTTTTAGGTTGGACATAGATGGATTTCCCTGGTAGATGATTAAAACACCAGGTAAACCAGGGATCGCCATCTATTTTCCGAGCAAAACAGCCAAAAAGGACACCTGGTCCTGCGGATGCGGGGACTTCACCGAGCGCTGGCACGCGGCCTTGAGCGGCCACTGCCGTGGCTGGGTGGAGTCGTGGTAGGCCAGCTCATAGAAGACGCCCCAAAACTTCGTGAGGTCGAAGCTGGACTTCACAAAATCCGACTGCACCTCCAGCTGCGATGGGCAGGTCTTGGGGCAGTCCTTGGGGCAGTCCGCGCCCACACGGGCGATGCCCAACAGCAGCGCCAAAAAGAGCATGGACCGCACTAGCAAAATCCTCAAATTTCAGCGCGGCTCCGCGCCAGGTTGAGCCAGAATACTTTGCCAAGTCAAATCTGACCAGTCATCTTTCACATTGGAATTCGCTTGGCAGACAAGCACCCAAGCAGGTCATAGGTCATGGCACGCTCTCAAACGGAAGGGCCCTCACCTTGGAATAGCAATTCACGTCAAAAACTCATTTCGGGGTCCCACTAATTTGAGGCAAATCCAATTGTGCTTTCCACGTGATGCAAACCAACTGTTTGCCCATCACTGTCACGCAGACAAACACGACACCGACACAAACACAGACATACCGTCACCAAAATCATACGCAGAGACACAGACAGAGGCATGGAGTCGGACACACACACACACAGATACAGAGACACATGCAAAGACACAGAGGCACACATATACAGAGCCACAGTGACACAGAGAAACAGAGACACAAGCGCAAAGGCACGAAGACGCGGCGATATGAAGACACAAAGAGTCAAACAAAAAGAGAGAGAGAGAGAGAGAGAGAGGCAAAGACAAAGAGACGGAGAGACAAACAGGCAGGCAGAAAGACATACAGACACACAGACACACAGACACACAGAGACACAGAGACACAGAGACACACCAGACGACACACGCAACACACGCACACACACACACGCAAACACACACACACACACACACACACACAGACACCGCAGACATTGAGATACGCAAACATGCGCACATACACACACAGATGCATACACAACACAGGCGGAGACACTGGCGCAAAGGGAATCAGGGACACCGGACCACACACACACACACGCACACTCTGTGATATAAGCTTGGCATGTGGGAACCCACATTGAATGTGGGCCATCCACTTGTGCCTAGTCCCTTACCGACTTACTGCATCCTTGCCTAATTGGAAGGGCAACTGCCTTGTCAGATCAAGCGAGAAGCGCGCCCAGACTCCATTCACTGTTTGGTTCGATTCACATACGCCCCTTGGCGCCCACGTGAAGCATGGCGGATAGGGGGGGCTTTGAGGCGCAGCCAAGCGTAAGCGCGGAGCTCCAGCGGCGGCAGGAGCGGATCCTCTTCGCAGACCACGCCTTAGCTCATGATTGGGCCCGTTTTCAGCTCCCGCGCTAAAAGCGACTCACTTTTAGTGGGTTAAATGACAACTACCACTAAACAATAAAAGGCTAAAAGGCTAAAAGGCTAAGGAACCGGATGGCTGGGAGCCACCAAGATGAGAGACATGCGGACCAGTTGCCTACACAAATGATTGGAAGACAGGGAAGCATGTCATGGACTGAAAGAGGCGGACATCTTTGGCTACACCCTATCTTCAGGAACGCACGGAGGATGTTCAAAAATGGTTGGGTCACCCAAACAACAACACCGCTTCAACTTACTTCTGGGAAGTGCGATCTTGGGGCCAGAGGCTTCGTGCCAGTCCTTGGCATGGCCTTTCCGACACAGCGCGAAAGGTTGGATCTGTTCGCAGATTTGCTGCGCTCGGCTCCCATGCTCGAGAAGCCAGGCTCGCCCCTGACACGGAGCAACGCCTCAGAGCGGATCCAGAATTTGAAGCGACGCAGGGTTTTTGGCATGGGATTTTTCTGCAAATTTCACTATAAATCCAAAAGCTGAATTAAGAGATCCCCAAACAAAGGACCTTTATCATGGTGAGCTCGTCATACCCCCAGGTGAGCTTGCCACAAACTAGGCAGATTCTTCCGTTTTGGATAACCCTCGTTGTGCCAAACTGGTCAGTGGCTTTGGGAGTGGAAAAACAACGCAATGGGAAGTGGAAGAATGGAAGGCCCTTCCCACCTTCAGCCAAATGCCTTAAGGAATGCACCAAACACAAGTTGAACCCGCCATAGCTCAGATAAATTTCAATTAGGTCAGGATTCCCTGACCAGACTCCCAACTCCAGTGGTGCGAGCCATGTTGCTCCTAAGTTGACCAAAGCCTGGCAAATGATAGTGGTGCTCAGGTTTTCGGAGAGAGATTCCGATACAGCTGGATTCTTTTCAACCGATTCAGACGTGTACTGCAATCGAATGGTTTACAAAACCTATCTAAACCAGTTGAAGCCATCTGGGTGTGGCTCAAAATTAAAGAGCTACCGTTACGCAGGTTTTAGTCTTCGGTTACATTTACCAGTGCCATTTCACGTTTTTGACCCACAGCCATCGATTTCTGCAGACAAAAGTCACCGATCAATCGCCTCCGGTACAACCTCCTTGGCCAGGCAAGGCCCCGGCTCGGTGCGCATCGGCGATCTGCCTGAGCCGAGACTCACATGGTGAGCGAACGCTCCGCGTGTCTTCGTTTTGTTGATCAGTTTACAGGGAAACCAATGGGAGAACCATGAACTGTGGGGTCCGTCTACACCGGGAAACTCACGAGTTGCGGGGGTTTGTCTATTTTGACACATACGCACTTGAATCCGTGAAAGAGACACTCGGTGGCTTCCATGTTAGTCTGACGGCAGGTAACAGGGCTGCTGAAACATCAGCGCAAACACAACCAGGGCCTGCTTTACCAAAGATCCACTCATTTGATCCACTCAGCCTTCACGCGAAACTCTGATTCGGAATGTCCATGGTATTCCATGCCAGAAAAAGAGCACGCACGGCCTTGTGGAACAGATGGCTGTGGTTGTCAAAAATGTGGTAATTCCAAAATGGCTTGCCCTGGCAAATGGAAATAAGGACTAAACCTGCGGTCTAGTGATCTAATTTCGACCCATGATTATACCTCGGGAACTTTGCTAAAGCGGCGGGCTTTTAGATCGTCCCTGTTGGAAACTACCAAAGCCGAACGCATTCGTGCGTTTGACAAAGTTGGGTACTGATCTCCTCAGCGCCCGGCTCGGCCGGCCGCCGCTCCAAGGGCCGCTGGAACTGGGCGGCCTGCGAAGCGATGGACGGCTCAGCAATGTCGCATGTATCTTGAGATCTCAGGCCTGCAGAATATGTATGTAAATATATATATATATATACATATATATGGGAAACTGGGCTGTCCAAACTGATCCCCTCAAAGTTTAAAACAATTAGCGGGCTAAATTTGGCAACTTCCACACTCATCCCCCAAACAAAACAAAGAGGATGGCTGCGAAGACCTTGGGCACTGAAAGGAATCAAGTTGCGAGTCCCTCTACGCCCGGGCCCAATTTGATTTGGTACAAAGATCCCTCAGCGCCCGGGGGAGCTTTCGCATTCGATTCCGCTGCTGCACTTGGCCTCTTCCCTGGAGATGGGATTGAGCACAGGCCGTCTTTCGCCTTGCGCAAGCAAGAGACCAGGAAGAAAGGCGGCGCAAGTTCCAAGTGTTCTTGCTGGTGCTCAGTAGGGAATGAGGAAACACACCTGGGGATTCTTGAATAAGCCGAATAAAGGAAGCCATACAAAATGGTGTATCGGGAGCATTCCATTTCTCATTCCCGGCTGAGCACCAGCAAGTTCCGGAAACAAAGAGACACTCTTCGCAGAGACGTGCGATCCGTGCGGATTGCAAAGCGACCCAAGATCAGGTAGCTCTCTACACTGGAGGCACACCCTGTGCTGCATGTCTAGTTCTGCAATTCCTCCATTTGCGGATACGCCCCGTGGAAAAAAAACCTATTTCCAGTAGTGATAGCTTCCCTTTAAAACCAACAGGGGAAACGAAACTGAGCTGTCCTCGGATCCCCCACTAAAAGTTCAACTTTTCGTGGTTTAAATGGAAATCCAAACAAACTAAACAATAAAAGGCTAAGACGCTAAGGGACCGGATGGCCGGGAGCCACCAAGTAAACAATTGCCTTAAGCACATGAACGAGCTGCTCCCGAAGCTCAGCCCCCAGCGAGCAGGCTCTTGCATCGACAGCATGGTGGGGCCTCACGGTACTGCTGACATGGTCAACATGTGGCTGTGGGTCAAAAATAGGTAGAAATGGCACCCTGGTAAATGGAAACAATGACTAAAACCTGTGCACTGGTGGTTTAATTCAGCGAATGTTGGGCACCGCCAAGGGCCGTCCTTGAGATTGCAAGACAGAAATTGGAGTTGACACACTGGCTCAACCTATTTGAAGATACATCTGACCATATTGTCAGTCAACCTTCACCGGGTAATCTTGGGGACACCAAGTTATCCATCCCCTGCGGTTGCCTTTAGAGCCACGCTCACAAGGATCTGTTTTTGCCGTTGTTCAATCCAGGTACGAGTTTCTCTCAAAGGGAAAGCTACAAAGAGACTCCAGTAGAGAGGTTAGAATAAGGGTACCCTTTTTTCTGTAGTCTATTCTAGTAGGGGTTCACCCTCCCCCACAAAAGGGGAGAGCAGGGCTCCTAGCTGGGGGGGCCTAGGACTAGTTCCCCTTTGGTTTCTGGAAACAGCCTCAATGCACGCCCACTGCGCCAGGCCTGACTCCGACCGCCAAATGTCCAGGTCCTTCATTCGCCTTGGGTCTCGAACACGATGTGTAGCTTGGACCCATCCAAATAGGTCAAAAGGTCAGCTTTGGGCAAGTGAGAACGGCGTCCCGAGTTTCCACACAAAGCCGCGCTCTTCTTTGTCAGACACTCCAGCGCCCAAAGCTCTCAGGGTTCTCCTAAATTTCCCATTTGAACATTGCCCAGGAAAAGTCATGGGCCAAAGAGATGTTCAAAACCCCAGAGAAAAACCACTAGTTTCTTTTAGTAGAGAGGTTAGAATAAGGATACTGTTTTTTCTTCCTTAAACAAGAAACTAATATGTAGTCTATTTTAGTAGGAGAACCCTCCAGTAGAAAAAGGGTAAAAGGGCACTACTGGGGGACCTAGAACAAGGGACCCCGGTCCAGTCAGGAACTTGTCCCCTCTTGCGAAACTGAAGAGCTAGGCGTTCAGTAGCCCCCCTTACAGGAAATCACTTCTCGTCCAGCCCGTCTTGTGTACTTCGCTGCGTAACGGGCCCTGTCTCGTGTCTGTGTTCATTTATCCGTCCTGCCTCGTTCTGACCATCCATCGAGAACTTCGACCATCAGTCTATCTCTAGATTGCTTACCCGCCCACGTATAGCTGCGCTTGCTTGTGGGGTGACTCGCCAGTTTTGTTCGACTGGACAAACGACAACGCTTTCAACCCTATGATAGACACAAGCATGTCCTCAAGCATAAACAGCCAGCAGTTTTGATCCTCATCTGCAGTGAGTCATGGATGGTATTCTCAGATTTGATTTTGTTTTTGTTCTTTGCTTCGCTGCCTGGCTTGCTTCCTTGCTTCCTTGCTTCCCTGCCTCCTCGCTTCTTTGCTTCCTTCCTTGCTTTGCTTGCTTTCCTTGCGATCCTTGCTTTCCTCGCTTTGCTGGGCACGGGACATTTGGGTGGGTTTTGTACCTGATTTGGGCCGGCGCCTCATCTCAGTCCCAAACTAACAGTCTCAGTAAACGATGTCATTGCTCATAGGTGCCTGTTGCTTTGAAGGTACCCTTCTCAGGCTTCAAGGGAAACCCAAAGGACAGCCACATTTTTTGGAGTCTTTCTTATGTTACCACCCATTCGCGTGGCATTGGCCATCACATTGCGCTGAGCTCCAAGCTTTTTGAGCGCCTCCCTCAGCGAGCAAAGGCCTAGGGCCAGCTTGCGTGACTAATCCGCGCAGTCTCGCGAGGTACAGGACGTTGCATGGTATCAAACTTATATTTTCCCCCACGTGCCATTTGTTGTTGCGACGTACAAGGAATCCCACATCTAGGCAACGTGCAAGTGACTATATTCTCTGAGGTGAAACCAGTTTCCATAGCTTCCTTCTGCAGAGTGAACTTTCTTTCAACGCAACCACCTTCTCCGGGTCCAGGCTTGGATTGGGGCAGCGTGAGTTGTTAGACCCTTGAACCGGATTCGTTGTGCTTCCCTGACGCATGCGTTGCTTACACAAAGCCACGCTGAGTACTTGCACCAACAGCACCCCACAATTTCACACATCGCATGACTCTGACGCCAGCCTTCGTGCTAATTCATTTCGAAGGCCACTCTGCGAGTTGCATCCTTAGCGCCCTGCAAACTCCAAGCACTTCAATCCGCAAAGAACCCACAAATGCTTCCTGTTTTTCTCAGGGCTTCCAGCCAACCCTTCCTGCCGTGTTTGTGCATGCGGGGCAAATCCCGAGATGTTTGCTGGCAAGGTGGATTGCTGGATGGTGCAGCTCACGGTTCAGATTTTGTTGAGGCGCCAGGTTTCCGCCAGTTCAATTGGGCCCTTGGGCGGTCGTAAGCGGCGCGGTCGTGGCGGCACTGGAACATGCCGTCGAAAAGGAGGTCGTGTGCCTGCGAGCGCTATGGTTGAGGCTTTTCACTGAGTCCCAATGGCTTGCAAAGGCAAGACACATCCATGTTATGGGGTCAACAGACTGGAATCCGCCCTCTTAAGTATCTGAGAGCAACCGACAATGCGTCAAAACTTTTGGGATCTCTTTTGCCAGCGCGAAACACACACCTGATTAATTATTTATCTGGGTGACCCCCGATTTCACAAGATGTGGTGAAAAGGGGGGCTTTGCCACTCAACATAAGTGCCCACCATTTGTACCAAGCTCGAGCCGTGTACTTTTTACTGAGGGGCCAACCACCTTTGGTGAAAGGATCGGATAACCCAATATGCCAAAGCTTGTAGTAACATGGACTTGGTCGATCGACTTCAGAATGCAAAGGCAAAATGCTAGAACGGTGACGAAAGGCAATGCTTTGAAGTGTGTGAGCGAGCATATGGTGCTGAAGTGGATCAATGAACAACCAGGAGACAGAAGCAGTGGTACCCACAAAAACGCAACGGTGTCCAAGTGACTCGCCCCCACGCCGCGTTTTCTTCTCGACTGGTATGCCGAGCACGGCGAAGCAGTTGCGCAAGATCCGACACCTGCCTTTTCTCTCTTGAGGTCAGACGCAAGCGCCGCGGCACTTTGGCCGTGAGCTTATCCAGCCCAGCAGGGCATCGATGAAGTAGCAGCGGCTTGCCAGTGTGACAGGCCAGGTGCCGTTCGTGCTACGGGGCTCTATGAGAAGCTGACACCGACGCACCGGGAACTCAAAGAACTTGGCGCGACTGCCGCGGAAGGCGGCGGTGACTGCCATGTTCGAACTCTCGCCTTCACTCGACCCGCGTTTTGGAGATCCAACAAATGAGAGCAATCGGAAACCTAGGCATCTGCGACAGCAAGCCGATCCGAATGCGCCTTGCGACCGCCAAGCCGTTATTTCTGTCCGAAGGCGTCGTTTCATGCTGCCTGCCGCCTGCGGTACGAACATAAAGCCAGCAAAGCAACACTAGCAGGACTCCGTCGGATTCGCATGCTTTCTCATGTTGAGTCACGCAAGAACAGCAAGTCATGATACAACTTCTCCTGCCAGAAAGAGCTTCTCTTAAAGCAGAAGGCATGCTCTCCCGAATCCCGGGCTCGCTGGTACAGTGTCCACCCACTCTCAAGCTCGGAGCATCGTCCCTGGGAGCGAGCGGACTTGAGCGTAGGTCTGCGCTGCCTGCACGGCCGCCGCCTGGATTTCCACATGCCACAAGAGAGACCACTCATCGTCAGCGTCCGCTTGCATCAGGGCAACTTGGCAGCGCTCGAGCTGGAGTCTACCGATCGCTCCGCCCGCATGGCTGAAGCGGACCGGGTGTCTTGCCGTGCTTCTGCGTCAGGTAGCTGGACATCGAATGTGATCAAGGCTCGGCTGCCATGGAACCAGCATGCCAGCCCCTGACCGCTTCGCCAGCCGCCTAGTCTAAAGTGCTGCGCCTGCCACGAAATGCAGTGATGAGAGACGTTGCGTATGAGTATCATGGGGGCTGGGGGGGAGGGAGGGGAGGGGAGGGAGGGGAGGCGGGGAGCCCAAACAAGCCAATGCCTTCTTTGGGGCTTATTGGGGCTCCCTTCCCCCCCTCCCTCCCCCCCCAGCCCCCGTGAGAGTATGAGTCCATGAGTGACTCAGTGAGTGAAGCGGAGGCGGCGGAGGCGGCGCCGGCGCCCACCACGAAGCAGCTAGCCAGAACCACAGCGATGTGGGGAAAACTGGCAAAGGCAGCGACCCCCAGATATCGACATAGTAAACATGGTAAGCGGAGAACAGCATTGTGTGAGTTGTGGGGCTTTGCGACAGTTGGCTGCCGGCTTACAGGGAAAGGGAACTGTCCGGAGCAGTCCAGGCCTTCTTGTGCTCTTGTCTCTTTTCCAGCACTGAAGCCCACTCCTGGCATGCTGGTTTTAGAAGTCACTCCTTAATTTAGGGAAGTTCATGCCACGCCCAACCCAAGTTCCAAGACCATGATAAACACATTTGGGTGCCCAACTAGACTGCAACTTTCTGCCCAATCATAGAAGCTGGCGGGATACTTGTGGACATCTGCGCGGAGGGAGGGAATCCTTACTTCGCGGGTTTGGCATACCGCCATTCCCGTCTTTCGCTGAGCTTGAATAGATTTGGGCTTCTTGGCAGTCTGGTGAGGCTTTTTGCCAGGATTGCATCCAGGATCTTTGCACTGGGTTCTAGGGAACATCCCGCTTTCTGTCCAGTATCTGAACCCTTGGTCTTCCGTTGGCAAAGTGAGGAAGCGCTATGTAACAGCCGCATGTAACACGGTCTGAATATCGCATGTGAAGCAAGCACAAAGAACCGGAACACGTCAGGAACATCCCCTTGACATCAACTGGGCTTCAACTGCCCTGGGGAGCCTCGGAACCATACGGAAGCGAAGGACATGGAGCCTTGGTCTCTGCTGCTGAAATGGGACACCCAAGTCGGCGGCGCCCTCAAGTCAAACGACGAAAAAAGACATGAGATGTTGCGCTGACCTTGTCTCCAGGGAGAGCGCATTTCACAAGATCTTGTAGTCAATCGTACCCGATTGATCCACAAAGGATTCTGCCCTGACTCCTCAAAAGTGGGTTTGCTCTCACCCCTACAAAGGGGCACGCAGCCAGTGGCTTAAGGCATTCACGAACAAGGCCAGTAATAGTTAAAATCTGGAAGTTGACCTGTGCAACTGAGTTGTGCCCTGGAATAGTGACCATCAGCATTCTCGCGTTGATGCTCTACTAAAGAGGTCAACCCTTTGTAAGTTCCGTCCGGGTGACGTCAGACCTCCCTACAGGCACATACAACATGGGATGTGCTGAAGACCCTGAATTGTAGGGTCAACCAGAAAACGGCAAGCACACTAGATATCCAAACCACTTTCTGAGGGCTTCGCTGCCTTTTCGTCTTGGCCATACTTCAGGCAACCGCATTCGCAACAAACAACCCTGGACCCTCATGCTTCCTGACCAAGTCATGAGAAAATATAGAAACAAACTCAACGCAAGGCCGAGGTGTCGCTTGATATGGGTGTGCTTTTTTGGGAGCGCACTTTTGACTTTCAGGCTTTGTTCAAAGGAGAAACAAAAGTACACCACCCATTTTGTGGGTTCTCTCATATTGAGACAGCCGCCTACTATTCAAAACAAGCGGCCAACCAAGTCCTAACGGATGCTTGTCGCCCAACGGATGCCCGTCGCCTCGTACAAAGCCGGGTCTTGCTTCCCGATGTGGTTGGTGAAGAGGTAGTAGAAGATCTTTCGAATGTCGGAATGCTTCGAAGGGGCCCCGAACCGGTTTCAAGAAGGAGGGCAAGTGATGCCACAAAACGTGGAGATACATCAATCGGGACATTTGAGATGTTGCATTCAGCATCTTCGGTTGAATCAAACTTGACTCTCCCTTAGCCTCTCCAAGCTTTCTCGAGGTGAGGCGCTCGCTGGCAAACTTCTCAAAAGCACTGTGAGTGTGAAAACAAAGACATAGCCAGGAAAGCCAAAGCGTGTTGCATCTTAGAACAGCTCCCGACCCAGCCACCTGACGACTACATTTGCTTCATGACGCACAAACAAGCACAACCACAAAACAGCAACACAACGACAAACACCAACGCAAACACCAACAACCCCACACCCACACATGATACTATCACCCAACATGTACAACCCATCTAAATCAATCCACCTTCCCCACATTGGCCCTTCGACACAGGGCAGCAAATGTTTGGATCAGGCTCGGATCTCAAGATCATTTAGGCTGTTCTCTACTTTGTCTGAGAAACGAAGCACATTACCACAGCTGGTTTTCTTCTTCTTTTTCCGCCACACGATCCAACAGCATACAAACAGATGCACATCCCAGGTCCACAACTTGGCCCTTTGGTCGCGACCCCAGGGCTTCGCTCCTTCGCTCCTTCGCTCCTTCGCTCCTTCGCTCGGTGGCTCGGGTGACATGGCCGCGACTTCCCCACCTCTTGAGGCTCCTTCTCCATGGCAGCTAGGCGCAGCCACAACCTAGCGCGGGAACGCCAAGTGCTCCGCTCAACGCGCAATATTCTTTGTTTGTTTCTGAAAAAAACACATGGCTGCGGGTCAAAAATAGGTACCCAAATGGATCCCTGGTAAATGGACTCATGGACTAAAACCTATAACCTATGGTCTTGTGGTGTAATTTTGACATGAGTTTGGTTTTGGGAACAAACATGGATAGCTCATTGGGCAGGGAACAGGGGCACCTGTAAGACATCAACTTGGCAGATTGCGCATTCCCAAGCCGCATGGCGATTGGATCAAAACCACCATGTCAAACCCCCCTCTGAGTTTCTCGAAGTTGGTCGCGTTTTTGCTGGGTGGTTTAGAGGGAGACAAGAGGACAGCCAACGATTCTTTTGGGTCCCTGCCACCTAGCCACATTTGGGATCTCCTTTTGGGGTTCCGTGTTCGCAGCCGGCGTTTTCTTTGAGGCGAGCGCTGCAGGTGGCCCTTGTCGTTGTTGAGATCCGGCCTATACGCAAAAGGGGTCGGTCAGTTGGGTGGACGTGACTGGGTCGACCCTTTCCTAGACATCAGACATCGGAAAATTCAACCCAGGGCCACCATGGCGCAGGGGATTCGATAAACTGAAACTCATAGCCAGTTGTGCCAATTGCAACATGGCAGGACACGCATGGGGATTGATCAAAAGGTCCTTTACATGGGATGACCATTCGGGAAACCCCCTAAAAGGATGGTATTTCCCACTCAATGGGGAAAGCTCCCCAATTCATTTGGGGGCCAGGAATATTGATCAATCCCCGAATTGCGCAGTCAACAACTTTGCCCCGGAAAAAAAAAAGGCACCAAATGGCCAGAGATTGCCCATGACCCTGTCTCCATCACCAGACTCGTAATTCAGAAGTACGAGTACCAAACCAACTGGGGACGTCGCGACTCAGGGAACGTCGCGTCTCAGAAATCTAAGAGGGGCCCACCCTGATTTGGTGGCATCTGAAGGAAACCAGCATGAAACCAGCCATTCAAACTGTCGATGTCGGATTTGCGTATCTCTTTTTGGGGCCTTCGCGAAGGAGCTATCGTTGATTTCTCGACCGATTCCAGCTCGGGTTCTTGGTGAAGGATTCCGCCAGCTACGTATTTTCCCCCCCGGTACGGCAGTCAACCGAAATGCGATTGGAGTTAAGCAAGGAGATCATGGCGTTCAGCAGGGGTATTTACAAGCCGTTGAGCAAGGTGAAATCAAGGTCTCGAGGGTTCCCTTTGATGCACTTGTGCAAGCTTGTGTGAGTGAAATGCCGTGCACCGATCTTTTCAGGTACTCATGGATTATATTTCTATATATATATACAGATACATATCCAACTGCCAGTGTCTTGTGCTGGAGATCTTCTGCTTGGTTCTACGATGTTTGCTTTTGGCTTCCCTTAAAACCCGTACCGAGCCTCACACAAGACACATACGGGACTGTGTGCCTCTATGGGCCAATAGACATTGCCGCTGTTTGACACCATAGCCAGCGAGAGTTGGTCTGTACCCTCAAGCCGCATGGAGCTGGACGAAAGTCATCGTGGACAAGCAGGACTTGACTCAGTACGGCTTGGTCTTGCATTTGCAGCTACACTGTTCAGTGTTCAAAGGGCAAGCCAAAGAACACCATGCAAAGCACGCCCTCCTGAGGCGTGCCAAATGGATCTTAGCGGGTCATGAATGCTCGACCATCCATCATGTCTGCCTCTTTAGTTTGCCCGCGCCGTCAAACATGCCAAGAGGATGACACCCTGTTTGGGCCCCCACAAGCATTCCAGTCCCAAGACCAAGCAAGCATTTTCTGAGCTACGTCTGGCGAAAGATCACACGTCAAACATGAATTGGTGCTTTCAGACATGCAGTCAAAAACATCTAGATGTCAGAATGAACTCTTGGTATCAACATGGTCTGCCCAAATCCATGCAAGGAAATAAAAAAAAAGGCCGGATTCCCGCACCTACGTCTGGCTGGGACTGGCCTTAACCTTCACCTACCTGGGTTTCGATGGCTCAAGTGGATGTCAGAAGAAACCCTCCTCCAGTACAGAGATTAGAATAAGGGTACCTTTTTTGTGTAGTCTATTTTAGTAGGGGGAACCCTCTAAAAGGGCACCACTGGCGGACCTAGAACCAGTCGCCCTCTCTGTGCTCCACGCATTGCAGCAAGGGATTGGGTGGCGCGCTCCAGCACTGACCGCTCCTGCCACTCTCAGTCGCCCGGAGAATTCGGCTCACAGGTTGAGCGAAACAAAGGCGAACCTCGGTGTCACAACTCTTTTTTTCTATTTTTGTAGGTAAACGGGACGATGAAACTAACATTGGGGAGTTGTGCCATCTACTTTTACCCAACTGTAGTCAAATGAATCCTGCTTCCCGTGCCTGTTGACAACTATGCAGCGGATGTGTAATGACTATGATTTATTCCTTGCGTTGCCCAAAATCTGAATCTGTGGTGGCTGGCAGATGATACGCAAGGGGGTGGGCGTTCGGCTCACGAACTCCAATGCGATGCAACAACTGAAGGCCTCTCATTCGTTTGAGGGATGTAGCGTGGACATGATCCTCCTGGGTGGCTTCATGTTGAATGCACCGTGAGGCAAGTATTCATGCTCATCCATATTGTACTTCCTGTGATGTTTGCGCCAAAATTTCCGCGAGTTCCCATGGTTTCGTGCTGCTCGACGGCGGCTTTGCACTAGCATCAGGATATGTGTGGTGATTTGTGACACACACACACACAAACAAGCACGCAAAGAGAAACACTGAAACATGCCAACAAACAGATAAACACACACACACAACGTGCACACAAAACAGACAGGCACACGAATAGGCACAGGCCCAGGCACACACACACAGACATAGACACAAACGCAAACATGCAAACAGACACACAGGCATAAACAAGCAACACACTACTACAGAAGCACAACCACAAACGTCAAACACTTAGAGGCAAAAGTCATATTTAACAAGACACAGAGGTGCAAACACACACGCAAGCACACACACACGCACACACAAACACAAACAAATGCACAAACAGCTTGACGCAAACACACAAACACACACACAAAACACGAACACATACACACATACATACATACTTGCGTACGTAGGTACACCCATACCATATGTGCTACGTTACATGACATGACATGAGATTACCACATTTAGATTTACATCTACATGAATACTGACATTTCGTTACATCACATTGAGTTGCATTCCACACATACCTACAAACATACGTAAATACATTACATACATTACATACATTCCATAAATTCCATATACTCCATATATTCCAGACCTACATACCTACATACCTACATACCTACATACCTACCTACCTACCTACCTACCTACATACATTACATTACATACATTACATACATACATACATACATACATACATACATACATACATACATACATACATACATACATACATACATTACATACATACATACATACATACATACATACATACATACATACATACATACATACATACATACATACATACATACATACATACATACATACATACATACATACATACATACATACATACATACATACATACATACATACATACATACATACATACATACATACATACATACATACATACATACATACATACATACATACATACATACATACATACATACATACATACATACATACATACATACATACATACATACATTACATACATACATACATACATACATACATACATACATACATACATACATACATACATACATACATACATACATACATACATACATACATACATACATACATACATACATACATACATACATACATACATACATACATACATACATACATACATACATACATACATACATACATACATACATACATACATACATACATACATACATACATACATTACATACATACATACATACATACATACATACATACATACATACATTACATACATACATTACATACATACATACATACATACATACATACATACATACATACATACATACATACATACATACATACATACATACATACATACATACATACATACATACATACATACATACATACATACATACATACATACATACATACATACATACATACATACATACATACATACATACATACATACATACATACATACATACATACATACATACATACATACATACATACATACATACATACATACATACATACATACATTACATTACATACATACATACATACATACATACATACATACATACATACATACATACATACATACATACATACATACATACATACATACATACATACATACATACATACATACATACATACATACATACATACATACATACATACATACATACATACATACATTACATTACATTACATTACATTACATACATACATACATACATACATACATACATACATACATACATACATACATACATACATACATACATACATACATACATACATACATACATACATACATACATACATACATACATACATACATTACATACATACATACATACATACATACATACATACATACATACATACATACATACATACATACATACATACATACATACATACATACATACATACATACATACATACATACATACATACATACATACATACATACATACATACATACATACATACATACATACATACATTACATACATACATACATACATACATACATACATACATACATACATACATACATACATACATACATACATACATACATACATACATACATACATACATACATACATACATACATACATACATACATACATACATACATACATACATACATACATACATACATACATACATACATACATACATACATACATACATTACATACATACATACATACATACATACATACATACATACATACATACATACATACATACATACATACATACATACATACATACATACATACATACATACATACATACATACATACATACATACATACATACATACATACATACATACATACATACATACATACATACATTACATACATTACATACATACATACATACATACATACATACATACATACATACATACATACATACATACATACATACATACATACATACATACATACATACATACATACATACATACATACATACATACATACATACATACATACATACATACATACATACATACATACATACATACATACATACATACATACATACATACATACATACATACATACATACATACATACATACATACATACATACATACATACATACATACATACATACATACATACATACATACATACATACATACATACATACATACATACATATACATACATACATACATACATACATACATACATACATACATACATACATACATACATACATACATACATACATACATACATACATACATACATACATACATACATACATACATACATACATACATACATACATACATACATACATACATACATACATACATACATACATACATACATACATTACATTACATTACATACATTACATACATACATACATACATTACATTACATTACATTACATACATTACATTACATTACATTACATACATACATACATACATACATACATTACATACATACATACATACATACATACATACATACATTACATACATTACATACATTACATACATTACATACATTACATTACATTACATTACATTACATACATTACATACATACATACATTACATACATACATACATACATACATACATACATACATTACATACATTACATACATACATACATTACATACATACATACATACATACATACATACATACATACATACATACATACATACATACATACATACATACATACATACATACATACATACATACATACATACATACATACATACATACATACATACATACATACATACATACATACATACATACATACATACATACATACATACATACATACATACATACATACATACATACATACATACATACATACATACATACATACATACATACATACATACATACATACATACATACATACATACATACATACATACATACATACATACATACATACATACATACATACATACATACATACATACATACATACATACATACATACATACATACATACATACATACATACATACATACACATACATACATACATACATACATACATACATACATACATACATACATACATACATACATACATACATACATACATACATACATACATACATACATACATACATACATACATACATACATACATACATACATACATACATACATACATACATACATACATACATACATACATACATACATACATACATACATACATACATACATACATACATACATACATACATACATACATACATACATACATACATACATACATACATACATACATACATACATACATACATACATACATACATACATACATACATACATACATACATACATACATACATACATACATACATACATACATACATACATACATACATACATACATACATACATACATACATACATACATACATACATACATACATACATTACATACATACATACATACATACATCCATACATACATACATACATACATACATACATACATACATACATACATACATTACATACATGATATTACATTTCATTGTATTACACTCCAATACATTTCGTTGCCCTACCTTATCTTACATTACATTACATTCATACATAGAGTACATTACATAAATGCAGCATGCATGTATAGATGCACAGATGCATAGATGTATCCATGCATACATACATTACAGTACATTACATCACACTACACCACAGTACATTGCATTACACCTCATTGCATACATACACACCTGCCCACACACGTACACGTAAACACACACACACACACACGCACACATACACACACAGAGACACACAAATACGCAAAGTCACCAGGACAAGGGCACAGCCCGACTCTTGTGAGAAACCCAATCAATGCCCCCCAAGACTTTGCTTGACGCGTTAGCTTTGAAAGCAAGAAGCTCCGGAGGTTCGTCGGGATGGGCCTCGGAAGGTGTGGTGGGGTACCACTCCGCAGCCCAATTCGCATACTCCAACCTGGGCGGGAAACTTTTGGTTGAGTGGGGGGGGGGGGGGGCCTAAACAAGTGGGACTCCAGATCGCTTTTGTGGGTGACCAAATCCACCAGTCGGTGTATCCGAGTATTGAAATCGTGTTTCATCCATCCGTGGTGGATGTCCACCCCGAGTATCGATAGGTTCCCATCCCAGTGGGGTCCGAAACGGCGATCCGAGGTTTGGATGGCACGAGAAGCAAAAAGGTTCCCTTCAAAGCTGGCATTTGGCTACCCCCTGGAACTCTCTCCAAGCAGCTAGACAAGCCAGCTGGCGTGTCTTTGTTTTTCTAGGTCCTCCAGTAGAGAGCTTAGAATAAGGGTACCCTTTTCCTGTAGTCTATTTTAGTAGGGGGTTCCCCCTCCCCCAAAAAAGGGGAGAGAAGGGCTCTTAGCTGGGCGGACCTAGTTTTGTTCAAGGTCTTTTTCGCTTGTTGGACCCTGGAAATTCTGAGGCTGTGGCCAGAGCTGCACCTGGCACAAGAGCTTGCCCTACAAATCCACTCCAACCACAAGTTTTGAGGGTCGCCCCCCCCCCCTCCCATCTTTAAGGCACGGATATCGTCGCAATTGCCATGCCTTCTTCACGATGTTTAGGTCTCATTCAAACCGACCAAGCTCCTATCCACGAAGGAACCTGACAGAGTGTCCCTTCAAGAGTAAGAGAGGGGCACTGGGGCTCCCACATGTTCCATAGCAGGAAGGATAGTCTGGTGATGGTCAATCGGACAACAAATGTAAGAATTCAAACGCAAAGGGACAAACAAACAAACAGGGCGCCAAGTGTGGCATTCTTGATCACAGCCAAGGCCTCAGCGGCAAAAAAACACAAAAAAAACACAAACACCTGGCCATGCCGATGCCACCGCCAAAGTGAGATGGACGTCTTGGGCCGAAGCCAAGGGGAACCAATCCATCTGATCCCTCGCGCCTTGGCTTCGCGCCTCGGAGCACGCAGAGTTGCCGTGTGTCCGAGGGGAAAACGACGGATGTCAGATCTGGGAACTAGAAAACAACATGAGCCGGGGATGCTTTCGACGGCTGCGTGTCGGTAATGCTCCTAGAGTGCAAGCGTATAAATATGTATGAAACATATATTGAAGCAAAGCCTTTAGTTCTACATACTATTCAACCCGGTGCCAACCTGCTTGGTGCCAACTACAACAAGTAAGACGTTTCTGAAAATTTGCTACCTGTACCCTAGGTCCAAGTATTGCGGCCAGTGGAAGCATCGGCTCTGGCATGAAGAAAGATACAAATGACTGCTGCCTTGGATCCGTTGCGTGTGCGCTACGACGTCTAGGCTCTGGCGGGTCACAAGAAAGCCGGCAACTTCACATGTCGGGGTGTCAAAACAGTTCAAACCACATGCCATATTGGCTGTCAGGCTTGGTTTTAACAAGATAGAGCCAAGGCTTCAGGAAACTCGTCGACGTTCCTTTTGATTTTCGAGGGACCCTCTGCCTTCCTACCTCAGCTTTTGCCAAGCCCAAGAAATACCTAGATTCTGGCCCATATGCGGGTGTTGTATTTTTGGATAGTACTCATGTCGGGGTTGTTTCTGAAAGGGCAACCGAAGCTTCCATTTGGTCAAGATCCCTGGACAAAATTAACATATTTCCAGTTTTTTTTTTTTTTTTTTTTTTTTTTTTAAATCAACACGGGAAAATCAAAATACATCTTCTTAAGCAAAAGGAAGAAAGGGCCCCCAGGCTTCCAGCTTGCATCTGGTTCTCGCATCATCGCCCCTTGAATCTTCGGCAAGCAGCGCATCTGCATCCAGCTCCTCGAGCCTCTCCTGGATGCCGCTTCGGGTTCCCAGGATCGATCTCCCAACTGCCGGGTTTGCTTTTGGTGGTCCTTGAGCCAAGCCAGGCGTAAACCCCCAATTTCAGCAAAAAGGACTTCCAGTTGCTTGATTCCACTGGAACAAAAATAACCATTTCCAGTAGTGATCGATTCCCCTTAAAATCAACGGGAGTTCTTCTTTTTAAGCATATGCTTGCGCAAATGGACGCCTATTTACGTGCGCTTGTGAGCTGGAGGCGCCACTGAACTGCCGCTAAAAAGCTGCCAGTGGCGCGAAGGGCACATGTGTGATGGGATGTCAAACATGAGTCAGGCCCAGTTGTGGAATGCATTTTATTGTTTGCTTCACTTTGAGTCACTGGTAAAAATATAAAGTGTATCCTAAGTCTACCCCAGGATTGAGGGACGGCTTAGGACATTTAATAGGATCGAGGGACGGTTTGGGAACTAAATAGATCCACACTCCTCGCTTTCAAAAATCCCCTGAGTTCCCGAAAGGCGAGGATTGAGTCTGGTGGCCATACTCGGAAGCTGATGTTCCCAGGCCTGCAACATGAGATGGACCAAATTAACTTTGCGCCAGGTTTATCACCCATTCAAATCGGGCTTTCCATGCGTGGATCTTGTGAACAGTCCTGCGCCTATGATCGGGTGAGCGTTTTTGCGAAGGTAGCAACCACTTTGGGCCCCTATTTTCACAAACACATGTACAGGACCCCTTGACCTGAGCCTTGGCTCAGATACCCCGCACATCAGCCCAGCCAAGCGAAATTGGCCCCGCTTTTCTCGATCTCATCGCAGACTTAGGGATTCATTGGCCTTCGGTTCCGCCGCAACGTCCGGTAGAAGTTGCTAGATACCCAAGGACCTGTATCATGTCATCGTTACTTTTCTTAGGGCGGCAGTTCCTCGCAGTATCGTGTCAATAAATCCGAGCCCTGCGTGCACTTCCGGCGACCGAAGGAGCTTCCGGCTCGCAAGGCCCGAAGTTGCGAGTCGCTGGGGGTTGAAACACAACTGCCACTTCTCTGGGCCCGTTGTCTGATCCAAAAGTGAGGAACTTTTCGTGGGTTAAGTGGAAACCACCAACTAAAAGGCGAAAAGGCTGGACCGGATGGCTGGGAGCCAAGTTTTGGAGCTCGGGGATGTGGGATCCACAACTGGCATCCAGCGTCCTCGAAGTTTCGCTGGGACTCCTGCCTGGGCAAGCATCGAAAAGAGCTCTGCTTGCAGAGCAACCACAAACCTCCATTTGCTTAAGTCCCCTAGGAAAAACAACAATATGTCCAGTAGTGATAGATTCCCCTTAAAACCAACATAGACCTTTTGGAAAAATAGATGGAACCTGGTGAATGTCAGAAATTCCACCTAAACCAGTGCCATCTATATCTAATCAAACTAACCTAAAAAGACGCCTATGATTACACCGGGCTACGTACGGCCAGTGAATTCCCTCACAAGTTGGAGAGCAACCACGACTGGGAGACCAAAGTTGGCAAGCATCGCCGACAGCTCAAACATGCGCCACTTGTTTCAGAAGACAAGAATCAGCACCTGTCCTCGGTGGCTTTCTGCTCCCCTGCCAAAAGTTTAATTTTAGTGGTTTAATTGGACACCCCATTAGTTGGCAAAAAGTTAAAAGTCCTAACTTCCAAGCAACATGCACCAAAGTGTCGATTGCTTTCCAGTCGAGAGGGGCACACAACCCACAAGTCGCAACATGAACATCGCAAAGAAGCCCGAGAACTGCAAAAAGTGCCGAGTGCGATGCTACAGGTGTCCTTTGGGCAAAACAGTGTGGCTTTCCCTTACAAAAAACCAATCTAGACCAGAAAAAGCCCTCTGGTTCTCACCAAACCCCATCAAAAGGACATCTATGTGCTTGAGCCCTCCTTTACGACCCCCTTGGCCAGGCATCTCTTTGGTTTTCTCTGCTTTTCGGCTGCAACTTGCACTTCGGCTGTTTTTTCAAGCTTGAACCTCGGAAAGCATAGAGCAGCTCCTCCAGGAACTTGGGAAAACAGCACCAGACTGATTGCTTTGCTTCGGAGGTGACCGATGCTTTCCTGTCCCGTAAGGACACCAAGGCTTTAGCCAACCCTTTTGAGGTGTAGCGCCATCCATGCCATCAGCGCGGGGGAACAGCTTCGATCCGAAACCGCCTGTTCCAATAAACCACTGGAAAGCAGTTGAGCACTTGGCACTGGAGTTGTTCTTGTCAAAAGGTCGATTTGGCTGTGGGTCAAAACCGTTTTGGTGCCATTTTGGGGAGGTGCACCACACATTTTAGACTATTGTAGTGGGGATTGGGATGTTCACCAGGGGTACGGGATTTTGACCCTGCCTATTTGTTTTTGGATGGGTATGTATTTTTTAGGGACCCCCGAAACTTTGGACTCCTGGCTCATCCCAGCCTCTGTTCGGTCAACTCCCGGGAATCGCTGCTGTAGACCTGAAGACGGGTCACTTCACTACGGTCATTCTCCTAGCCACATGGGCCGCCGAAAATGCGGTTCCTTGTGGGCTCCCTTCAAACGCCACCAAAAAAGGGTACAATCAAAAAGACACACAGGCTCAAAGTTTAAGAGCTGGGGCAAGCCGCAGGTTTTGGTCGTGTCCAAGGGCCAAAACATGGGCACCACTTATTTGTGACACTGCCATGTCTCGAGCCAACGATTCCACTCTGAAGGCCGCAACTCTTGCCCTTGGGCGGGAGTCCCTGGTTTGCGCGAAGCGGTCACCTAGGGGTCGAACAACTGGAGCAGTTCCCACTTCATTCAGCTCACGGCCTGAAAAAAACACTAGGCTTTTGAACACGTTGTATTATTAGGTCTGTTTAGTAGAGAGGTTAGAATAAGGGCACCAACTTTTATTCTGTAGTCTATTTCAGTCCCCCGAAAAAACGTAAAAGGGCACTACTGGGTGACCTAGTCATTGTCTAGGGACATTTGCTGCAATGTGGACAAAGGGTAAAGCTTCATCAGTTTGAAATGAAGGGCTCATGTGCCCTTAAAATACAAGCGAAGAACCGCGCGGCGTGTCTTCCAAAATGACGAGCGGTGGGCAGGGGCTAGGTGACCAACCGTTTGAGGGGTCTCCTATTTTGGGAAACGCCAAGAATGAAGGTAGACATCCTCCTCCTCTGCTTACCAACCTTTATAGCAGTGCTCCTTTTACTTGTCAAATCGCATACCCTCTTGCCTTCTTGTCTTATGCCCAGTAAACACATCCGGCTGAGATGCATTGAGGTGCCGTGCATTCTGTTCTTTGTCAACTCCAGCTTGGTAAGCTGCTGCTCGCAGAATTATTATTCCTTTTTTTCCCCGCGCACATAGAAACGTCTGGCTGCACGTGCCTCAGGCAGTGCGGAAGCCGAAGATCGCCCTGAAACCATCATATCATGAAGCTATGTCACGATGTCAATGAACCATCTTGCTTCCAGCTTGGCCTCAGGGCGATGGCTGTGGAATTGGACCGCAGATCTTAGTCGTCCATGTTGTCCATGTTTCCTACCGCTTGCGCCATTTTGGGGGGTTTCCCCAACGGTTTTTGACCACCACAGCCAGAGATGGACAGCCGTGACTGGAAAAAAGGCGAGCGCCCGGGGCTCGGGCACTCGCATTTCGGCCACTGGCAAGACTCGGCTCGCAGCTTCCCTCTGCCCCGAAGCAAAAGACATGCGGAATCTCATGAATGGGCTTGGGGGATTCCAAACACAGCCAGCTGAGGTAAGCAGCTTCCTTCCCACCAGTCCGGCAAGTAGACCTGGTACCAAGTTGCTCATGCCCTCAAGATCTACGACACCCTGTATCAGCAACTCATGTTGGGATATCACACCCGAAAGCTTCCTTTCCGGCGGTAGTTCATTCAAGCAGGCGAATCACACTAATTCATTTGTCCAGAACATAAATTCTAGGTAACTTTCGCAAGTGGAGAGTACTCAGGTGGCCGTGATCACACTTGTCCCTGCAGAGTGATCTTATGGACGGAGCCGACGGCGCAGTTGCAAACATCCCTCGATCAATGGGACATAGGGAGCCCGCCTCACGAACACTGAAGTCAATGTGTGGTACAGCGTTGCCAGTCCCCCCCCCCCCCTCCAATGGTCATGGGTCAGACAAGTACACCCCCCCCCCCCGGTTGTGGTTGTGGTCCTGTGGTTGGGTTGTGGTGGTTTAGGGTTGGTTTAGAATTGGTTTAGGGTATATTTAGGGTGTATTTAGTGTTCGTTTAGGGTTGGATTAGGGTTGGTTTATGTTGATTTAGGGTTGGTTTAGGTTCAGAGGTGTACGGTTTAGGGTTTGGTTTATGGTGTATTTAGGGTTGGTTTAGGGTTAGTTCAGGGTTGGTTTAGGGTTGGTTTAGGTTTAGGGTTTATTGTTTAGGGATTGGTTTAGGGTGTACTTGGGGTTAGTTTAGGGTTGGTTTAGGGTTAGTTTAGGGTTGGTTTATGTTGATTTAGGGTTGGTTTAGGTTTAGAGGTCTACGGTTTAGGGTTTGGTTTAGGGTGTATCTACGGTTGGTTTCGGGTTAGTTTCTGGCTGGTTGCGGGTTGGCTTGTCCTGGCCGGGGTGTCTGGGTGCAAGTTCAGGGGGTCGGGGTGGGGGTGGGACCGTAGGTGCCAGGATCGGGGCTCGGGGTCTCGGGCCGGGCGGGGGGGTCCCCCATACCATCTGGGGGGGGGGTAGCAACACGGAACACGGGACCATATATATATATATATACACACCGATTTATATGTAGATACGTATGCTCACCCCCCCCCCCCCCGGATGGTCTACATTGCATGCGTTTCATGTTGTGAATGAACATCTAATAAGGACAGGATTCTAGCAGAAATCCTAGCTTCAATTGTAGTTTTAATATTCCTTGTTTAAACGCACTTCAATGAGGTTTTAACTAGAATTAGTCTTTCAACTTAGATGTATTTCTTTTGAAGGGGATTTCCTTTCCCAGGATGATCTGTTCAATCGTTTAACTAAAATCTAGATAGCAATTCCTTTTTAAGATGAATTGACATTGGATTTCAACGGGGGTTCTTTGCCCAGGAGGATTTGTTCGCATTTTTTTCTATGATAATTTATATACCATTTAGCAATACAAATTCTAGTAGAACTTCTGCTGTGAAATAGAATTGAACTAGGGTCTCTTGTTGAAAGAGGCTAGTACGAATCTCAAACAAATGCCAAGTATGGTTTTTAAATTCCATTTAGATTTTAAAGGTGGATTTCCTTTCCCAAGAGACGTTTTTCAAACTAAGATTAAATGGAATTTAGCAAGGACAGAGGTCTAGTAGAAATTCTAGCTTCAATCATATTCTAGATGGGATGTCCTTTTGAAGAGGACTTCAACTAGGTTTGACACAGGAACCTTGTTCCAAATTAGAGCTCAAAGGGACTTCCTTTCCATGAGGTGTTTCAATCTTTTTCCATAAGTTCTAATAAGGATACAATTCTAGTAGAGATTCTAGCTTCAATTAGACTTTCAGTATGATTACAGTTTTTCAGGCAGGATTTCAATTGGATTTGATTAGAATTTTATTTCAAATTGGACTCTAAGGGGGGCTGGCTTTCCCAGGATGATCTGTTCCACCTTGTTTGTAAAACATATAATATAGATACAATTTAAACATGAAGGACTCTAGTAGAATTTGTAGCTTTAACTAGAATCTAGATAGCAACTCCTTTAAGATGAATGGACATCGGATCTCAAATCGGGGCCCTTTGCCTAGGATGTTTTGTTCACGTTTCAATGAGAATTCATATAACATTCAAGACAAATAGTAGGAAGGTCTCAAGGACCGGCCGGTTTGATCGTCACGGGGTCACAACTTTTGGGACCTTGCAGCATTTTGAGGCCTGGAAGTGCTACAATCCTGGCGGCCACAGAGCCCTAAAGCTAGCCTTTTCCTGACCAGAATCTGTTTTGGACCAAACTTCAAAAAACGGTTTAAACTCATCAACAAACCTAGGTTTAACCAAAATACAAACCACAGCTTTTACAATTGAAGGACACACATGTGGAACCATGTATATATATATATTTAAATACATATCATATTATATTTATATACACCTGCTCAATGGACATGACAAGCGGTGTACCAAAACTGGGAACCAACAGGTGGACAAGTCGGGTTGGGGCGACATCATCAGCTGTATGCTACTGCAGTCATCACCTGCTTCAAGATGCTCTTTAGGCAGGCAGGAGCAGAGGGCCAAGGATATCTCACTGCGAGCAGTCTATTCCCCCTCATGCACTTTGCGACTCTTTGAGTCAAGAGTGCAGATGTAAAACTCTTGAGTCTCGCCCGCTCGCACCGTCCCAACTCGAGCGCACAACATCTCGCCAAGTTCAGTCGGCGACTGTCCGGGAAACTGCGCCACGGCCGTGCCAGGATGGATGCAGAACACCTCCCTGAGTGCCTAAATTTGTAAGCTTGACCTTCATTGCTGTTGACTGGTCAGTGAGAGGAACCACTGTGTACCAAGTAACTCAGCGGGAAGGATCGACATATGCTGGCTTGTTTTAAGTGACAACCCTAAATGTTGGCTTCCGTTTGGTTTCCCTTCAAAACTGGCCTTTTGAAGGGTCCGCTAGGAAACAAACCCACGCAACACAATGGGAATGCACCCAGCGCTGGGAACTCTGGCAGGAAATTCGGGGCTGGGCTGCAAGCGCAGAGCGTCCAGTTGCCGTTGAACCATGGGCTGCGCTTTGAATTCGCGCGTTGGCGAGAGACATGCGGGCCGGACCACACTCCCGTGGAAGCAAGGTCCACCGTACTGGCTCAGCTGCCCCAAAATATATTTGGCTCCGCTGGTTGGCTGCCCGAACTTTAGTCGCTTTCAGCTTGCAGGTGTGTGAGACCTCCGTGTCGAGCTCTATGCTTGGAATATCATGTGAAGCTTCCGGTAACGGGCTCTGGACTCTATATAGTTGCCTCGATTTGCACTGGACAGGGACTCACCCGTTTGACAAACCACTGAACTCTTGGCGCAAGTTGGAATTTGGCTGAATGCTACGTGCGTGTGTGTGTGTGTGTGCGGAGTGGCAGAATACCCTGTCACCAACCTTTTCTTCTTCAGCAGGGGGTGGTAGCAGGGCCGAGAGTCTGCCACCAACGAAGACACTCTCGTGACCCTGGTGAAGCAGTTGGAGACGTCCAGCTGTGTACCTGCCGATGATACAAAGTCTTTTTGGCCCGTTGTTTCTCTCGCTGTGTGTGCTTCATGTTGAATTTGTAACGTTTTCGCTGCTAGACGGAAGCCAAGTGACTGCGAGCCGAACCTACATCCACTCCAGACTCATCGGTTGTACTCGAGACTCATCGGTTGTACTCGTCCCTTGGGAGTTGAAGTGTGATCGCCCGGTTCGCCGGAAAATTTGACCTCAACGTTCTTATCATAGTCCAGCGGAATTTCACGTTTAAGCAGGAACGAGGTTTCACTAAAGGGAAGACAGCCACCAGATCATAGTGACGTCTCACAGGCGCCTGGGCGCTGCTTGCTGATCTTTTCATGCTTTGCCTTGTGTTGATTTGAACTTGGCATGATCTTGCGTTGTCATGGAATTGAAGCTTGTCGGTCTTAGTCTTTCTCATGGTTGATTTGTGCCATCACCTGGGTTCGCTGAGCCGTCATGTCCCGCCGTGATGATCGTGACAGATCCAGAACTCGACGTAGACGGGACAGGAGCCCTACTCCAACTCGTAAAGCTCGCAGACGAGAATATGACTCCACCACGGTCTCGGACGGCATGGATTGTTCCAACCCGATGATGTGTGTTTGCATGACTTGAACATTGACTTGCGTTAATGCATGTCGCTGCTACCTTAAAGCCGCTGTTGAACAATCTTGCAACATGTGGACTGAGTTTCAGCGCAGTGGAATATTCGATGAAGTTGTGCAATGGCGTACTTTGTCTACCTTCCTGGAAACTTTGACGTTTGTCTCCGCGTGCTGGTGGTTTTGCTTCCCAGAACTACCTCGACCTCCAGTACCCGCAGATGAATTTAAAACAATCTTGCAACATGTTGACTGAGTTTCAGCGCAGTGGAATCTTCGATGAAGTTGTGCAATGGCGTACTTTGTCTACCTTCCTGGAAACTTTGACGTTTGTCTTAGCATGCTGGTGGTTTTGCTTCCCGGAACTACCTCGACCTCCAGTACCCGCAGATGAATTTGAACAATCTTGCAACATGTTGACTGAGTTTCAGCGCAGTGGAATCTTCGAACAAGTTGTGCAATCGCGTACTTTGTCTACCTTCCTGGAACTTTGACGTTTGTCTCAGCATGCTGGTGGTTTTGCTTCCCGGAACTACCTCGACCTCCAGTACCCGCAGATGAAGTTGAACAATCTTGCAACATGTGGACTGAGTTTCAGCGCAGTGGAATCTTGGATGAAGTTGTGCAATGGCGTACTTTGTGTACCTTCCTGGAAACTTTGACGTTTGTCTCAGCATGCTGGTGGTTTTGCTTCCCGGAACTACCTCGGCCTCCAGTACCCGCAGATGAATTTGAACAATCTTGCAACATGTGGACTGAGTTTCAGCGCAGTGGAATCTTGGATGAAGTTGTGCAATGGCGTACTTTTTGTACCTTCCTGGAAACTTTGACGTTTGTCTCAGCATGCTGGTGGTTTTGCTTCCCGGAACTACCTCGACCTCCAGTACCCGCAGATGAAGTTGAACAATCTTGCAACATGTGGACTGAGTTTCAGCGCAGTGGAATCTTGGATGAAGTTGTGCAATGGCGTACTTTGTGTACCTTCCTGGAAACTTTGACGTTTGTCTCAGCATGCTGGTGGTTTTGCTTCCCGGAACTACCTCGGCCTCCAGTACCCGCAAATGAATTTGAACAATCTTGCAACATGTGGACTGAGTTTCAGCGCAGTGGAATCTTGGATGAAGTTGTGCAATGGCGTACTTTGTGTACCTTCCTGGAAACTTTGACGATTGTCTCAGCATGCTGGTGGTTTTGCTTCCCGGAACTACCTCGACCTCCAGTACCCGCAGATGAATTTGAACAATCTTGCAACATGTGGACCGAGTTTCAGCGCAGTGGAATCTTCGATGAAGTTGTGCAATGGCGTACTTTGTCTACCTTCCTGGAAACTTTGACGTTTGTCTCAGCATGCTGGTGGTTTTGCTTCCCGGAACTACCTCGGCCTCCAGTACCCGCAAATGAACTTGAACAATCTTGCAACATGCGGACTGAGTTTCAGCGCAGTGGAATCTTCGATGAAGTTGTGCAATTGCGTACTTTGTGTACCTTCCTGGAAACTTTGACGTTTGTCTCAGCATGCTGGTGGTTCTTGCTTCCCGGAACTACCTCGACCTCCAGTACCCGAAGATGAATTTAAACAATCTTGCAACATGTGGACTGAGTTTCAGCGCAGTGGAATCTTCGATGAAGTTGTGCAATCGCGTACTTTGGCTACCTTCCTGGAAACTTTGACGCTTGTCTCAGCATGCTGGTGGTTTTGCTTCCGGAACTACCTCGACCTCCAGTACCCGCAGATGAATTTGAATAATCTTGCAACATGTGGACTGAGTTTCAGCGCAGTGGAATCTTGGATGAAGTTGTGCAATGGCGTACTTTGTCTACCTTCCTGGAAACTTTGACGTTTGTCTCATGCTGGTGGTTTTGCTTCCCGGAACCACCTCGACCTCCAGTACCCGCAGATGAATTTGAACAATCTTGCAACATGTGGACGGAGTTTCAGTGCAGTGGAATCTTCGATGAAGTTGTGCAATGGCGTACTTTGTGTACCTTCCTGGAAACTTTGACGTTTGTCTCAGCATGCTGGTGGTTTTGCTTCCCGGAACTACCTCGACCTCCAGTACCCGCAGATGAATGTAAACAATCTTGCAACATGTGGACTGCAATGGCGTACTTTGTCTACCTTTCTGGAAACTTTGACGTTTGTCTCAGCATGCTGTTGGTTTTGCTCCCGGGAACTACCTCGACCTCCAGTACCCGCAGATGAATTTAAACAATGTTGCAACATGTGGACCGAGTTTCAGCGCAGTGGAATCTTCGATGAAGTTGTGCAATGGCGTACTTTGTCTACCTTCCTGGAAACTTTGACGTTTGTCTCAGCATGCTGGTGGTTTTGCTTCCCGGAACTACCTCGACCTCCAGTGCCCGCAGATGAATTTGAACAATCTTGCAACATGTGGACTGAGTTTCAGCGCAGTGGAATCTTCGATGAAGTTGTGCAATGGCGTGCTTTGTCTACCTTCCTGGAAGCTGTGACGTTTGTCTCAGCATGCTGGTGGTTTTGCGTCCCGGAACTACCTCGACCTCAGTACCCGCAGATGAATTTAAACAATGTTGCAACATGTGGACTGAGTTTCAGCGCAGTGGAATCTTCGACTGCAATGGCGTACTTTGTCTACCTTCCTGGAAACTTTGACGTTTGTCTCAGCATGCTGGTGGTTTTGCTTCCCGGAACTACCTCGACCTCCAGTACCCGCAGATGAATTTGAACAATCTTGCAACATGTGGACTGAGTTTCAGCGCAGTGGAATCTTCGATAAAGTTGCGCAATGGCGTACTTTGTCTACCTTCCTGGAAACTTTGACGTTTGTCTCAGCACGCTGGTGTTTTGCTCCCCGGAACTACCTCGACCTCCAGTACCCGCAGATGAATTTAAACAATCTTGCAACATGTGGACTGAGTTTCATCGCAGTGGAATCTTCGATGAAGTTGTGCAACGGCGTACTTTGTCTACCTTCCTGGAAACTTTGACGTTTGTCTCAGCATGCTGGTGGTTTTGCTTCCCGGAACTACCTCGACCTCCAGTACCCGCAGATGAATTTGAACAATCTTGCAACATGTGGACTGAGTTTCAGCGCAGTGGAATCTTCGATAAAGTTGTGCAATGGCGTACTTTGTCTACCTTCCTGGAAACTTTGACGTTTGTCTCAGCATGCTGGTGGTTTTGCTTCCCAGCAAGCCGTGTGCATTTCGGATGTGCTTGTCAGCTCTTACGTAGTCATGCCGTGGTTGGAGTGGTGCCCTGATCCTCAACAACCTGACGCTCAATGGGTCAAGGTCTTTTACCCAGGTACATGGACACTACATGGGGAACATGATGAACCTCCTCCACGCTATACGCATCGGGAATGGAAGCTGCGCCACAGACAAGTTCACTCTCATGATGGCGTTCAATCCACGGTTCTCGCATGGTACAACCGTGACTGGACCACTGAAGGATACCGGCGTGTTGCTGCTCCTGAGCCGGAGCGGGACTTGGCTTCGATCCTACCCCCTGACCATCACAGCTTGGCCACTGGGTATGTCCCCGCAGCTCTTTGAGGCGATCTTACGATCTTCTGATGCATCCACCTTCTCCGCCGAGGCCGTCTACAGGCGGGGATTGGCCAGCAGCTTGCGGATCGATTGCGGCAAGCATCGACTCCTCATCAGCCAGTACGCACTGCTCAAGACGCGGATCAGCTTCAGTCTGAACCTGAAGGACCCTATCCGCCCACAGGCCGCCCTTGCAGTTCGAACGTCAAGGGGAAGTCCATTTTTGAAGTGGTTACTGAGTAGACTGAGGAGCATTGATCATGCTGCAAAATGGTGCTGTTTTGCTGTCTTGCGTGCTTGTGTGTTGTTCGTTGCGCATGTTAGCAGTTTCTCTTGCGCTCGCAGCTGGATCGGATACCGTGGTGCAACCCTTCCTTCACCGCAGCATGGAAATTGACGCTACAGCCCAAACCCGGGACTTGGATGGCGCTCAACAATCATGGCTGGAATATTCATTCTGGCAGGGACAAAAATGGGCGAAGGTCTACATTCCTGGGGAACTTCGACTATGGCGTCAACATGCCTGCTCTACTAAATAACACTTTTCGAGTGTGGAAACTGGTTGTCCCACCACAGGAGGAGACTCAAGGCCATGATGATTGGCGATCTGAGCAAGGTCACCAATCGCATCATCACCACGAACCTTGGACCATTCAGGATTGGCAGCATCAGGGTTACCAGCGATATTGACCCTTTTCCGTCAACAATGCCTCGGCTGAACCGCGTGATGTCGTGCAGAACCCGGATGTCTCCATTCAGGTGGAAAGACTTGGGACATCTCAGCGCGGTCCTCTTCAGCATGATCGCAACCTGATGGACCTCTTCACCTACTCCCCACCTCTGACAGATACCGCACATCGGTCCTCGATGCTCCTTCCGCCAGTCTTGCCATCAATTACTGCGCAAAGGGGCGTACTACTTCCAGCTCAACTTGGTGATCCCGTGTCCCCGTCTTCTGAGCGGCATCGCACAGAACGTGCTAATTCACGTTCTCCTCGCCGCTGTGGATATTTTGGTGGACACTAGGAGGTTGTTGACTTGGTCTTCCGGATGCAATAGGTATTGTTCGCCCCTCCTGGAGGGGCGTGTGTGTGCGGAGTGGCAGAATACCCTGTCACCAACCTTTTCTTCTTCAGCAAGGGGTGGTAGCAGGGCCGAGAGTCTGCCACCAACGAAGACACTCTCGTAACCCTGGTGAAGCAGTTGGAGACGTCCAGCTGTGTACCTGCCGATGATACAAAGCTGTGTGTGCTTCATGTTGAATTTGTAACGTTTTCGCTGCTAGACGGAAGCCAAACCTACACCCACTCGAGACTCATCAGTTGTACTCGAGACTCATCGGTTGTACTCGAAGGATTAGCACTCTCCCTTGGGAGTTGAAGTGTGTGTGTGTGTGTGTGTGTGTGTCTCCTTGTGGCACGCCCTAATGATCAAACCTTCAACTCGCATCTTTACAGCACCTCACATATCCAAGCTGTGCCAGTCATGCTGAACCTGCGCCCAAAAAGGCACTTCAAACGCAAGGCGGCTTACCGCAGCCTACGGCAGCCTTGCTGATACAAATTGCAGGCTCTCTTTTGCAGGCTCTCTCTTTTGGTGCCATGAGTCAGGGACTCACATGGGTATGTCTCACAAGGGGAACTGTCCCTTTCGCGCGAAGATGGGGGAAGGAAGCCCGCTCTGGAGAAAGACTCCTGAGTAGCGAGAGGCACCACGTCTGACGCGTGCTGCGGCAAAATGTCTGCCACTGCTTGCTGCAGTGCAGGTTAAGGACGTTTGCCAGAAAAAGAACCATGCAGCCATCTGTCGCTTTGTGACATCGAGGGCTCTTTTTCTCAATGGCAAACAGCCCCAGAGCAGCGCTAAGCGTAAACACTCCAGCTCCGAAGGCAGGCCACCCGTGATACCACTGGCTCTGATTGTTCAAGCAAGCGTAAAGCTGTCCACAATTGTGTTTTGAACCCCGTTGACCTTGCGTTGCAAAGGTCATGCGTTTCTCAGTGCTTCAAAAGTAATTTAGGTAGCCCATATGTCGTTTCTTGAGCTGAAAAACATTCAAATGTATTGCTGACAACTGCATGCATTCCTTATTGTCTGGCCAAACATGTTGAATCATGATCACTCAGCTTGACAATACTACTGCTGCAGGCAGTTAGCGCACAAACTCATCATAGATGTTACCCGATTGTTCGTCGCCCTACGCCGGATGCGATCAAGTAGTGCTTATGTCCTTTGAAGGAGTTACTTCAGAACGCTCATCTTTTCTGTCTAGGATAATGGAGGTACATGGCTGTGGATCAAATTAAACAGGAGGGGTTACGCGGGCTTTGGTCCATGTTTCCACTTACCAGGGTTCCATTTTGGTACCGGTTTTTTGAGCCACAGCCACATGCCATTTTCTGATAGCTCCGGCGCTGAGAAGCAAGCCTCAATACTTCAGGCCAAGCGAAGTAGCTTGAATGAAAAGGTTCATACGCTCAGCCACGTGTAGGGGATCTGGATACACCACACAGAAACAAACCAGCCTGAACTACTGAACTACCTCAAACAAACAAGCAAACACACACGGAAATACAACAAAGAATAACATCCACAAATACATCCTGCCTGATCTTGCTCCTTTCTTGCGCCTTCCGGGGATTTTTTGGGCAGAGCCGCCACTTCCTCTTAGCCATTGTACCATTGGAACTGCAGGGAGGCCCAAGGAAACCGACTCTGGCCCTCCTGCCGATCACTCATGGCCTCCGCTTGGTACGGCCAGACGATCGCAAGGGCTTGCGCCTGGTTCGGCCAGCTGTTCTCGCGGGACGGTTTCGCGGATGGGGGAAAAACCGACCAGCCAGCTTCCCAGGTTTGACCACGCTCAAGTCTTCACGATTGGAGCCATCCCCTCCTATTCAACTAGGTCCTCCAGTAGAGAGGTTAGAATAAGTTGGTACCTTATTCCTTTTTCTGTGGCCTATTTTGGTGGGGGGGCGGGGCCCACCCCAGCAGGGGTCCCCGCAAAAAGGGCAAGCGGGCACTATTGTAGGACCAAGTCAATGATAGACCTCATCTTGGCCATGCAGCTTGTGGATCGATTGCTGGCCCATTTGCTGCCAGCTGCTTGTTGCGGCACTTCCATCTTTTGACGCAGTCCATTTCCTTTGTTGGGCATCTTTTTTTGGGGTTCCCTTTTGGTTGGTTGTAAAAGGGAACCCAGAAGGAAACCTGCTAGTTTGGAGGTCCCCCCATTTTGATGCTGCCAAACTGCGAGCTGCGGGCAAAATGTGTCTACGATGCCCAAGGTGGGGACCAAGCTTTCTTCGTGTCAAGACGGTCACATGGAAAGACGCATTGAAACATCAGTTGACTGCTTGCATCACTTCAATAATTCATTGAGGCCACAAGTGCAACCGCAAGTGAACATCTTTGCGCAAAGAATACCTCCGTTCTGTGAAGCACAGGCCAAGTTCTCTTTCACAGCTAGGTCTTGATCTGCACAAAAGATGGACTCCCAGGAAGTCAACACTTCTAACACTTCGATCAGCGAGCCACTTTTCTCGGGGAAAGAATGCCCGCGCCTAGGCAACGGACACGGAACTCGTGGTCCGAGACTTCCAAAAGTTCCGACCTCGGAGCGTGGATGCGACCACTCCCGGAACCTCCCCGCAAGGCTCCCAGAAATGGAAAAAACACGCTCCGAAACAGCGCCCCCCCCCCCCCCCCAAAAAAAAAAAAAAAAAAAAAAAAAACCAAGGCGGAGTGTGAAAACAAACAATAAATGCATAACAACTCGAAATTTGGGAAAACAAACACACCCTGGGTTGCAGAAGCACGCCAAGAAGCCCATGGAACTGCAACGGGGGAGGTTCGCATTGGATACATACCCTCCTCTCACCCGATGACAACAATTTTTGCCCAGCCCCCAAAACGAGCACAGTCTACCCAGTCAAACTGAACGGGGAGGCCTCCATTCCTTTCCCGCCGAGGACAGGCCAAACAGGCGCTCACGGATCCCTTCTCGTATTTCCTCTTGCGTTCGGCTGGCCTTTCGCTTGCAATCAAAAGAATCTGGGTGAATTATAATATTTCACCGAGCTGAAATAAGGTGCTTGAGAGACTATTTCCCACATAAACCACCATTTGGGGTGAATTCGGTCGTGTGAGGTCGGTTTTTTTTCACTCAGAAGAATTGACGAAAGAGGGCCTTCACTTCTCGGGCTCCGAGCTTCCCTTTTTCGAGTACCGAAAACACCGCCTTCCGCAGGAAATGCTTTGGCCGGCTTTCAACGGGTGCGAAAAGGAACTTGTGAATTGAATGACGCCAGCTTCCGTGGCGTCAAAGCAAAGAGATGATCAAGACTAGGCACTTTCTTGGGGGGTAGGCGGGGTTTTTGGAAAAGGGAGGGAGCAACACATTTCAACATACGGTTTTGGATCATTTGGAGCATCACGCAGCCAATGTTTCCCTGCCCCCAAGTTCTGCTTTGAATGGGTGGAGCCAAAACAGGGTACCTCTACAAGGCCCATCGCGTAAACTTATTTTCGTTTTCCGATAGCAGGTGCCTCCAAGACAAGAATAGACCTTTGGAAAGTAAACATACTTGTTGACCTCTTTTGCTTGCCTTGCAATCCGGTGCCGTTTTTTTTTTGCGTGTCACCATACCCAGCCCAATTCGACCCCTTGCATCAAGCGTCTGTCTGCCCGACTCTCTGTGAAGTTGCAGAGATTGGTGACGCTCACGCCTGGGTTGCGCAAGGCCCGGATCCAAATAACATTTCCGTTGGTTGGATCTGAGAAATCAACCATCACATGCTGCCTGTGGTTCCCACCACGCGCGTTGAACTCCAAGATAACCGACGCTTCAAATACAGGCACGCCAATCAAGGTGTTGCGGAACCCAAATGTGAACTACATTCTTACCGTACACATTGTGGAAATTGTGGAGGTTGATATGATATGTCCTTGCGA
>CAUJNA010001112.1:3510847-3555847 GCA_963377175.1 Effrenium voratum
GATTGCTCAGGCGACACCACCAAACATAAAGCCGCATTCATTTGAGAAGCTGCGGCTCGCCATTGCTTTGAGAAGTTTGCCGCATCTCTTCTGGGGATGTTGAAAGGTAAACCGAACGGAAGACACCCAATCCTTGCGTTGGGGGGTCCATTTACCCACGTTCCTGAGGTAGGGGGGGGCAAAAGAGATGGCAGAGAATTGCGTCTCAAGGTGTGAGGTTGCTTGCTTTTTGGTCACCTTTCGGTTACCAGTAGGCATGAGTTTCACATGGACCTTCCATGAGGGATAAGCAACAGGCCCATCCTCCTTTTTTCGGATTACAGCATTTTGTTTGAGCTACCGGGGCTTGGAAGAAATGGTTGCCCCAATTCACGCCTCAATCTCCTGGGATGAAAGCCGGGTAGTTTTAGAACGTGAGGCAGTTGCAGTTGGCTGGTTCAACGAGTGTGGGATGGGAAGGTTCTATGTCTTCCATGGGACTTCACACACTGACAGTGAGAGCCCGCGGCTTGCATTCAGCTCATGGCGTTGCAGTGGGAACAGGACAGTTCTGGGGGAGAAGCAACATGAGTCTGCAAGCTATGGCAACTGTTGACTGTTGCCAAGACACAAGAAGAGTTGCGCCCCTCCCTCTGAAAAAAACAAACATCCGATTTGTTAACAGAATATGCCCACAAAACAAACAACAACAACAAAAAACAACAAACAAACCACGGGAGTCTGGGACGATGGTTTTGCTGCCCTTTCAGCCACCATCCATCCACCGCAAGACCTAGTGCCAAGCCGCCCACGATCCGCTGCTTGTCACAAATCCTGCCTTCAGGATGGGCCTTCCTGAGTCCCCGGAGTGCTCCAATGATCCGGGCACTGGCACGTATGCGAAACATGGCCGAGACTTCCTGAAGCCCGCAAACACAGGGCTCCATGCTTCTCCTTTCTCGCATCTAGGGGACCTGTTTCAAAGGACCTCCTTCATGAAAGACGTCTAAAGCCAAGGTGGACCTGTGAAGGGTGGCGGAACCATTCGGCCATGAGCTTGCCATACTCCCCTTTTTCAGCAGCCTGCTGAACCAAGGTGTGGCTTGGATTTGGATTTGAGCCCATGGTTCTTGAGGGTCGATGGAACTCACCCCCAGGATCCACCACGTGAAATACCAAAGAGTGGAGGTCTGAAACAGTCCGGACTTTACAACCTGGTAATTCAACGAATAGCATCAGCTCCCCCTGAATTGGTTTGGTAAATTGAAGTGGTTCTCCCTTTTACCCTCTACCAACAAGGGTTCAAATCCAAATCCAAGCCACCAATCTAAGCCCAAACTGCTTTTCCGTGGCCAGCTGCTTGCCCCAAACAAACTTGCCGCCCTGCATCTCTGATGGTGTGTCAACGATTTTGCGACACCAGTGAAAAGTCCGGCTGTTTGCAACTAGCCTCGAAAACCGGAGCACACGAGGCGACCGAATCCGTTGAATTGCGCTTTGGGGCCCCGATTGAATCTCTCTGTTTAGACGTCTCTATGCATCGGGGCTGTCTTTCGCTGAAGGGTTATTTTTCTTCGCTAGGTTCGGCGCGGTGGTCCGAACCCAGAAAAGCTGCAAAGGGTTGACCTTTTCGAAGAAGCGGGTTTTCAAACCGCAGCAAAGTCCGCAAAGGGTTCACTTGTTCAAAAACGCTGGGTTGGTGTAGGGTGGTTTGGGGTTGGTTTAGGGCTGGTGTAGGGCTGGTTTGGGGTTGGTTAGGTTGGTTTGGGGTTGGATAAGGGTTGGTTAAGGGTTGGTTAAGGGTTGGTTAAGGGTTGGTTAAGGGTTGGTTAAGGGTTGGTTAAGGGTTGGTTTAGGGTTGGTTTAGGGTTGGTTTAGGGTTGGTTTAGGGCTGGTTTATGGTTGGCTCAGGGTGGTTTAGGGCTGGTTTAGGCTTGATATAGGTTGGTTTAGGGTTGGTTTAGGGCGGTAGGGCTGGCTTAGGTCTGGTTTAGGGTTGGTTTCGGATTGCTTTAGGGTTGATTTAGGTTGCGTTGGCTTGGGTTGGTTTAGGGTTGGTTTAGGGTGGCTTGGGGTTGGTTTAGGTGTAGATCTGGTTGGGGGTTGGTATAAGGTGGTTTATTGGTTTGGGGTTGATTCAGGTTGGTTTAGGGTTGGTGGGGTTGGTTAGGGTGGCTAGGGTTGGTTTAGGGCTGGTTTAGGGTTGGAGGGCTGGTTTGGGGTTGGTGTATGGTTGGTTTAGGGCTGGCTTAGGGTTAGTTCAGGGTTGGCTTGGGGTTGGTTTCGGGCGGTTGAGGCCTGGTTTAGGGCTTAGGGTTGGTGTAGGGTGGTTTGGTTTTGGTTTAGGGCTGGTGTAGGGCTGGTTTAGGCCTGGTTTTTGGTTGACCTAGGGTTGGTTTAGGTTGATTTAGGGTCGGTTTAGGGTTGGTTTAGGGTGGGTTGATTTAGGTCGGTTTAGGGTTGGTTTAGGGTGGGTTGATTTAGGGTTGGTTTAGGGCTGGTTTAGGGTTGGCTTAGGGTGGTTTAGGGCTGGTTTAGGGTTGGCTTAGGGTGGTTTAGGGCTGGTTTAGGGTTGATTTAGGTTGGTTTAGGGTTGGTTTAGGGCTGGTTTAGATTTTGGTTTGGTTTACGTTGGTTCAGGGTTGGTCAAGGGTGGTTTAGGGTTGGTTTAGGGCTGGTGTAGGGCTGGTTTGGCTTCGGGCTGGAGTGACCGACCGACCAATCCACCGACTGACCGACCGACCCTCCGACCGACCGACCGGGGCGACCGACCGACTGAGAGACGGACCGACCGACCAACCGGGGCGACCGACGGACTGGGAGACAGACCGGCCCCAACACCACGCAGCAAAATAGCCGCGCCAAACCTAGGGGGAAAAAAACTCGGGGCCCTCTTTCGCTTAGCTAGCACAAAAACCCGTGCACATTTCAAGGCTGATGTTGGACCGATGCTGCTATCACCCTGTAAGTTTGTGCTACACGGCGCCGGAGATGGGCATTCGCATGTAGCATGACTACTTCCGAGGGAGTGTCTGACGCAGCAGTTCATGTTTCACACGGAGAGTTGCCAGTTGTCGACTCCATCAGGATGCAGATCCCAAGTGAACGACTACGCATGCAAACTCACAAGGCAAACTCACAAGGCAAACTCATAAGGTGATCCCAATCATCAGAGAACAGCTGTGATACTGGCCACCTTTTTTGAGTTTATTGCGCGTTCGTCAATTCCTCTAGCGAAAAAAAGAAAAAAAGAAAAGGAAAAAACAGAGGAAAGGACTGCAGATCCAAGCTCGAAGAACTGGCCACGTTTTCACACTCCTTGTGGAGTGAAGGACGGGGCATTTTCGGCCGGGTCACTGACAGCAGGACGTGGTGCCCGTAAAGATATCCAGGATCGTGTTGTCTGTACCAATGTCGCAGACCTGCACGTTCGAATGTAAGGGCCAAGGACTCATGTGGCTTGGTCCCAATTCATTCAGGCCATGAGCGCAACATGATCTGAGCATCTAAATATGAAAGCCGGATGCCGTCACCCCGTCCTCTCTCAGGTGGTCGGTGAACTGGAATAGCCTGGCCAAGATGGCCGTGTCACGCATGATGTAGTGGCACAGGTGCAAGGAGGGGTGCAGCAAAGTAAGTCGAAAAGAACAAAGTAAGGCCAGCTTCCAGCCGAAACCAAGGCCAGCTCAAAGTAAAACTATCAACACGGCGTGCGTCAAACCTCCAGCCAGACCAACATGTGCTCAAACGCTTGCGCTTTGGCAAATCAGCCATGTCACAATAAGAATTAGCGTCAACGCCCATCAAGCCTTTAAGTTGCTCGAGAAAACCAAAGCCGATCCTAGATTTGAGTGGAACATGTAGAATCATGCCATGTCACGCCACTTGGTGTCATGTGATGGCATATCGTGTGTTGTCACGTAGTTCATGATCTGTGATACAGAGCCGTACCATGTCGCGAGATGTTGTGACCATCGTCTAGTTTCACATGGTCTCATGTCATGTTCTGTCACACAAGTTTATACAGTGTACAGTCACGACAAAGAAGGTCTTCGATTGTCTGGTCAGCTCACGCCATGTTATACCATGTTTTGTGCAACATCATGTTAGTTTCTTTCATTTCGGGCCAGATCTCGTATCATTGCATTTCATGTCACGCCATGTCTCTTCATGGCTCACGTCATGTGGCTCAAGGGTTTGGGCTTCGAAGGATCTCACCCGGAACTTTTTAGAGGAGCCCTGGCTTCGCTCCAACTCTTTATCCTTAAACATGCGACCAAAATCCGCATCTGCCAAAGCAGTCGCGCACGTTGGCCCATGAGCATACTGGATGACTGGAAGAAACCACCACAGGTAGCATCCTTTTGCCCTGGTCTCATTTGCCAGTTTGGCCGAATGTCTTGGTGAGGACAAATCCGCCGACCCCTTTCTCCAAAGGGGAGGCGCATGGGAAGGGCTTGTATTCGTCCTTGTCTTCGTGATGTTTATCAGCACCACTGATGTTGGGTGATGGGTTCGCAGCATCCGGGTCATCAGCATTCTACGTTTCAAGCTTGCCGTTCAACCCGGCTTGGAATGCAGTGATGCATTTTAATCATGATTGTTATGACAGCTGCTGCTCATGCAGGGGATGCATAGTGATGATTGCCATCAGGATATCATCACGGTAACTGCTGGTGATGCTGGAGATGCGTAGTGATAATCATCAGGATCATCATGATCATCATGAGCAATGCTGCATCTAATCATCATCATCATCACTCTTCTCATCATCATCATGATGGTCATCATCATCTCTTTCTTGTTCTTATATGCATTTCAAAAGTAACGTTAGATGCATTGGCAATGCAGAGGATGCTACGATGATAGTTATCATCACAGCCCTCATCCTTATCATCATTATCATCATGGTCATCATCATCATCTCTTACTAGCCGCAGCATCCGGATCATCAGCATTCTACGTTTCAAGCTTGCCGTTCAACCCGGCTTGGAATGCAGTGATGCATTTTAGTCATGATTGATATGACAGCTGCTGCGCATGCAGGGGATGCATAGTGATGATTGTCATCAGGATACCTGATGACTGTGATGATAACTATCATCGTAGCATCCTTTGCATCACCAGTGCTGCCTAATAAGAGATGATGATGACCGTGATGACAATAATGATAAGGATGAGGACTGTGATGATAACTATCAGCGTAGCATCCTTTGCATCACCAGTGCTCCCTAATGCATCTCTTTCTTGTTCTTGTATGCATTTCAAAAGTAACGTTGGACAGCATTGGCAATGCAGAGGATGCTACGATGATAGTTATCACCACAGTCCTCACCCTTATCATCATCATCTCTTATTAGCCGGCACTGGTGATGCCGAGGATGCTACGATGATAGTTATCATCACAGTCCTCATCCTTGCCATAATTCTCATCACGGTCATCATCATCTCTTATTAGGCAGCACTGGTGATGCAAAGATGCTACGATGATAGTTATCATCACACTATCATGATGATGGTCGTCATCATCATCATCACTCTTCTCATCAAGCATCTCTTTCTTGTTCTTATATGCGTTTCAAAAGTAACGTTAGACAGCATTGGCAATGCAAAGGATGCTACGATGAGAGTTTTCATCACAGGCCTCATCCTTATCATCATTGTCATCACGGTCATCATCATCTCTCATTAGGGAGCACTGGTGATGCAAGGGATGCTACGATGATAGTTATCATCACAGTCATCATCAGGATCTTCCTCATCATCATCATGATGATGGTCGTCATCATCATCATCATCACTCTTCTCATCACCATCCTGATGGTCATCATCATCTCTTTCTTGTTCTTATATGCATTTCAAAAGTAACGTTAGACAGCATTGGCAATGCAAAGGATGCTACGATGAGAGTTTTCATCACAGGCCTCATCCTTATCATCATTGTCATCACGGTCATCATCATCTCTCATTAGGGAGCACTGGTGATGCAAGGGATGCTACGATGATAGTTATCATCACAGTCATCATCAGGATCTTCCTCATCATCATCATGATGATGGTCGTCATCATCATCATCATCACTCTTCTCATCACCATCCTGATGGTCATCATCATCTCTTTCTTGTTCTTATATGCATTTCAAAAGTAACGTTAGACAGCATTGGCAATGCAAAGGATGCTACGATGAGAGTTTTCATCACAGGCCTCATCCTTATCATCATTGTCATCACGGTCATCATCATCTCTCATTAGGGAGCACTGGTGATGCAAGGGATGCTACGATGATAGTTATCATCACAGTCATCATCAGGATCTTCCTCATCATCATCATGATGATGGTCGTCATCATCATCATCATCACTCTTCTCATCACCATCCTGATGGTCATCATCATCTCTTTCTTGTTCTTATATGCATTTCAAAAGTAACGTTAGACAGCATTGGCAATGCAAAGGATGCTACGATGAGAGTTTTCATCACAGGCCTCATCCTTATCATCATTGTCATCACGGTCATCATCATCTCTCATTAGGGAGCACTGGTGATGCAAGGGATGCTACGATAATAGTTATCATCACAATCATCATCAGGATGGTCGTCATCATCATTCTTCTCATCACCATCCTGATGGTCATCATCATCTCTTTCTTGTTCTAAAATGCATTTCAAAAGTAACGTTAGACAGCATTGGCAATGCAGAGGATTCTACGATGATAATTATCATCGACGTCGTCCATCATCATCCAGGGGGGTGGGGTCTGATCATGACTCAAGTACGCAGGGTTGAAGTTTACAGTGAAACCAAAAAACAATACCAAAATTTGACCGGGGCGAAAATTTAACATTTCACCCAAAAGAAACCAAAGAAACCAAAACCAAGGGCACTGTTTTCTTTTGCTCGAGAACCACAACTAAATCCGGGGGTCGGCGGCACTGGGCGGCAGCCCTTAAATCCGGCCACCGGACGTGATCGGGCCGCAGGCCAAAGCCCGTTAGGGCTTACCTTCAGGTATAAGGCCGCGCGCCCCATGCCGCCGACCATGAGCGGACCATGACAGAACATGCGCATACGTTTTATGCTGGGCCCTCCCTTATAAGGGGCGAAGGATTTGCGGATTTGTTTAAGCGATTTTTGAGGAGTTTTGTAGCATCTCCCCGCAGAGTCACAAAACGAGCGCTTCTTGGGGGGTGCCTAATACTGGACAACACCCCCAGCATTGCCAGCATCATTCCGGATGATGCAGATGATGCTATGCATGCTGGCGATGCGAAACAAGGGGTTGAGGGGAAATGCAAGGAAGCAGGAGTGACTGGAAGTGAACAAAATGAAAGTCAAAGGAATGGCACGAAAAATGGGGAGGGCACTGGAGAGAAACCGAGATGCAGGGAATGCAAGGGACATGCAAGGACGTGAAGGGGAAACCGGACCAGGAATGCAGAATAAAGGAGTCTTCAAGGAAATGAAGTCAGCTGAAACGGCAGAAGGAAGTGGAAGTGAAGCTGAAACGGCAGTGAAGTGGAAGTGAAGGGACATGCCAGGAAACTGTCAGGGAAGACATGCAAAGGAAAAGTTCATTCAAATCATCCCGAAAACTAGCAGGACTTGGAGGGAAAGGAAATCAAAGAACGGGAAGGGGTGCCCGGTGGCCGGCTGTGTCGCGTCAGCGTGTAAATCCGGCCACCGGACGTGATCGGGCCGCAGGCCAAAGCCCGTTAGGGCTTACCTTCAGGTATAAGGCCGCGCGCCCCATGCCGCCGACCATGAGCGGACCATGACCAGAACATGCGCATACGTTTTATGCCGGGCCCTCCCTTATAAGGGGCGAAGGATTTGCGGATTTGTTTAAGCGATTTTTGAGGAGTTTTGTAGCATCTCCCTGCAGAGTCACAAAACGAGCGCTTCTTGGGGGGTGCCTAATACTGGACAACACCCCCAGCATTGCCAGCATCATTCCGGATGATGCAGATGATGCTATGCATGCTGGCGATGCGAAACAAGGGGTTGAAGGGGAAATGCAAGGAAGCAGGAGTGACTGGAAGTGAACAAAATGAAAGTCAAAGGAATGGAAACCACGCAAAGAACGTGACAGAGAATAAAGGAGTCTTCAAGGAAATGAAGGGAGCTGAAACGGCAGTGAAGTGGAAGTGAAGGGACATGCCAGGAAACTGTCAGGGCAGACATGCAAAGGAAGTTCAGTTCAAATCATCCCGAAAACTAGCAGGACTTGGAGGGAAAGGAAATCAAAGAACGGGAAGGGGTGCCCGGTGGCCGGCTGTGTCGCGTCAGCGTGTAAATCCGGCCACCGGACGTGATCGGGCCGCAGGCCAAAGCCCGTTAGGGCTTACCTTCAGGTATAAGGCCGCGCGCCCCATGCCGCCGACCATGAGCGGACCATGACCAGAACATGCGCATACGTTTTATGCTGGGCCCTCCCTTATAAGGGGCGAAGGATTTGCGGATTTGTTTAAGCGATTTTTGAGGAGTTTTGTAGCATCTCCGCGCAGAGTCACAAAACGAGCGCTTCTTGGGGGGTGCCTAATACTGGACAACACCCCCAGCATTGCCAGCATCATTCCGGATGATGCAGATGATGCTATGCATGCTGGCGATGCGAAACAAGGGGTTGAGGGGAAATGCAAGGAAGCAGGAGTGACTGGAAGTGAACAAAATGAAAGTCAAAGGAATGGCACGAAAAATGGGGAGGGCACTGGAGAGAAACCGAGATGCAGGGAAATGCAAGGGCAGAACGTGAAGGGGACCGGACAGAATGCGAATAAAGGAGTCTTCAAGGAAATGAAGGGAGCTGAAACGGCAGTGAAGTGGAAGTGAAGGGACATGCCAGGAAACTGTCAGGGAAGACATGCAAAGGAAAAGTTCATTCAAATCATCCCGAAAACTAGCAGGACTTGGAGGGAAAGGAAATCAAAGAACGGGAAGGGGTGCCCGGTGGCCGGCTGTGTCGCGTCAGCGTGTAAATAAGTTGGCAGTCATGATGGCAAACAGAGGGCTTGCCAAGCGGGCATTCTGCTGCTCAGATGCGTGGATTTCCAGGGGAAAAAAGAGAATCGGCCTCCTTTGGTTGGTTGACTTGAGATGGACGCACCCTTCCCCCCAAAAAAACCAAGCTGAACACATACCTCCGCGGGCGCTGGGCAACTGCTTTCAAGGTCCGCCTCCACTCCGCGGGATCGCGGCTGACGCAGTAACAAAGCCTCAGATGGCAGTGGGTCAAACAAAAAGTACCAAGATGGCTGGGCAAATGGAAAAAGGACCTGCGGTCAATTCCTGGGAACTGATCTTGACCCACACACACATATATGGGATGAATCTGAGTCCTTTGAGTTGGCGAGTTCTGGAGCCTGGTACAAGGGAACCCCTGCAAAGCCCCAAAACGGATCTTGAGTCCCGACACACCGGCCGAGGTACACCCCCTCTGGAAGCAAAGTCACCGTCACCGGGGCCAACGTCTACTACTAGGTCCTCCAGTAGAGAGGTCAGAAGAAGGGCCAACTTTTTCGTTGTAGGGGAACCCTCCCCCCAAAAAGGGTAAAAGGGCACTACTGGCGGACCTAGCTTATTGTTCTTTTCGGTGGATCTTTAGTGGGGAAGCCAAAGAGAAAGTTGGAAAGATGAAATGCCGGTGAGGAGGGTCGAATTTCAATGAAAAACGCCTGGAGGAAAAAACGACTCAGCTGGAAGGCTTTTCCAGACGACACCAGGCACGGGAGCGGTAGCTGTCCAGGCCCAGATCTTCGCCTGAAAAACTTCGAGATTGGTTTCCCATTGCCCCAAGGACCTGGAAATACAAAGTTGAGGTCGAATTTTTGGAACCTGGACTAAACATGGACCAGATCAAGCAACACCAAAGGTCAGCGGTCGCTTCGCTTTGGGCAAGTGAGTGAGGAGCAAAGGGCCCTGGGTGACTTCATGGGGAAGCTGAGGAAGTGTCAAGCAGCTGACATGGAAGCTCCCGGTTCTTTTTGGGAAGATTGTGCTTCTCTCCACAAGGTCTCAGGGGTATATCTCCGGCTTCGTTTTGGGGTTCTCAGTGCTCCGGTTTTGGCATCAAAGTCCCCAGGATGGAAGGACAAAGCACCGAGAAGGAACGAGGTGTGAAAGGACTCAGCTTTGGTGAGGGGCATCAGAAACTCGTCTACAATGCCAGCGCCGAAGTGCCCAACTGGGTCGTTTCGACGAGAACGAAACGTCGTAACTTCCTTCGAATGCAACATTGGCGCAAGCTTGGCACCAAACGCTCCGAGTGCTTGCTGGGTCTCAAAATAGGAATCGGAGCCTCAAAAGTGGTGGGCTTACTTTTGTTTCCCAATCTAATTAAATTAGTGGAACCCATCTATTTCTATCCAACAACCTGAAAAGGACACCTAGGAATCCCGTTTCAGTTTCAGGACACATTTTGCTGCAAGTGTGGCTACTTCGGAAGCTCTTTCTGCAGCTTCCGAGCCCTTCCAATCCGAGAGCACAAAGTCAAGCATGTCTCTCCTGTCGAGGTAACCCGCAATGAAATGGACCTGTGGATGGCCAAACCGCGAGTTCCTCATCACCCCATCCGTGGTAAATGGAAGACTCCTCCATCTGAAACCAAGAGGCTTCTTATTTTTGCTTCGCACTCACCTGCCCATTCCCCCTCTCCCCCTCTCCCCCGTTTCGCCCTCACTTCCTCTTTTTTCACCGGGCGCCTGTGTCACCGTGCGAACAGCATGGCGCAATGGACATGAAGATGCTGCAGCATAGGGTGTACGCGTTCAGCGAGTTCACCGCGCTCTGCTGCTGGGTGCGGTTCTGCTGTGGGATGCAGCAGAAATCCTGACCATGGGAAACAACGTTCTAACCAAAGGAGCAACACTAAATCTTCCATTTGGTTAAGACCCCTGGGAAAAAAGAAATCCAGTAGTGATAATTCCTTTTAAAGCCAATTCATTTCAGCAAATGGAAGCTTTTGGGTTGGCATTTAAGGGGAGACATGAGGTTCAATCCTTTGGGACACTTTGAAGGGGAAGACGGGTAGATTCAGTGAGAACTTAGTTGAGCTATCACCATACTCAACTCCAGCTTCTTAAAACCAAAGTACATCTTACATAAAGCACACGTCGAGCTGAATGTCCTTTTGGAGGTCAACCAGGCCACGGTTTCCACACTTAAAGAACTTCTGCATCCCACAAGTTAGTCAACGGCCACCCAACATACACCAATTGCAGCTGCTGGTGCTTTAATTCCTCATGTACCTAGCTATTCTCTTTGTTAAACCATCAAATCAACAACCTTGCTAAAAGGTCCTCCTAGGAACATGCAAGCTTCCGCATAGTTGGAGGCAAACAAGAAACGTTGCATGCTGGACAAACATTGGGTTCGCCAGAATCGTATGGACGATTCCCTGGGCATGATCCCTTGAATCATATTTAGATCCTCTGTTCACCGGATCCAGATTGCTTTTTTGACATGGCAGTGACCAGAAGGACTGCTCTGTTTGCTGGAATGCCGGCTCCACTTCCACGTGCCAATGGCTCTCAAGCCATCCGTTGGTTCAAACATGAACTGGGTGTGACGACATAAATCAGCCCTGTCTCGGAACCTGCGACTGTTTCCCCTGGGTAACTTTGCCACAGGATTTCTGGTTGCAAATTGCCGTCGCTGCACCATTTGCGCTTGGAAAGGTGCGCAATGTCTGTGCGCACGCCTCTGTAGAGTTGCGGATCACAGGACAGAACGAAACTCGGAATTCGCACATAGGCAAACTGCACGACAAGGCTGGGCCTCCGAAATCTAGCGGTATTTCCGGGACCTTTAGAGACCTGCCAATTCCAAAGCCCTTGCTCCCCAAAGTGCGCCCAAAAGCCAATAACACTATGAATCATGAACAATGCAACAATTGGGGATATGCGTGAAAGCAGGGGGACTCCAAATGGTGGTCCTTTCTGTTTTCTCTTTTGGTCTCCTTTTCGGCACGGGTGGGAAGGGAGCTCTCAAAATCACACATACAAACACACACACACACACACACAAGGCGGCGCACCAGCAAGTTCATAGCACACGTAGAATCCATCGGGCTGGCAGGGGTCTCCTTCAATGTTCGATATTGCCGTCAGAAAATATATGAGTTTCTTGTCCCAGATGCGGGCCAGCAAGCAATAAGACGTAATAGAGGAGGCGTTGAACATGTACCAAGGCGTGGAAGCCATGGAAGAAAGGGATCTTTTTCTCCGATGGATGAACAGGAGACCAATGAAAAAGGAGCCATGGGGAGAGATCTCCAAGTCCAAGCCGATGCGACCTGCGGTCCCTTGCCGAGCAGCCACCCAGACATACTTGCAGTTTCTTTCCTGCATGAGCTGCGTCAATGCCTGGATCAGTGCTTGGGCACACGAGAGTCAGCTTGGAACAACATGACATATCTGCGCAATGCAGGCGAACCCGCGCGAGATATGCAAGAAAGCTTCAACAAAAGGGTTGCTAGCAAACATGATCACCACGAACGCCGACAACAAACAACCACTTCTGAGATTGGCTGCTGCCATTATATCATTATATACAGGCGCAGCTTTGCAACCACCAGCAGCAGAATCTCAGGGCAAAACACTCGACGCTGCTCTTCGCATGCAAAGGCTTGCATGCATGTCAAGGTGAAATGTGCCGGCTGCGAAATCAACATGGTTTTGGCAAGATAGATCCTCGATTTACTTGAACACTCCGGCTCACAAGCTCCCAACTTGGCACTGATAAGCTTGATCCTATGGTTGTCAAGCGCCCCAAGTAGGCGACACCCCAATCCCAGCGACGAATGGGGTCTATTCGGTGCTGTTCCTTTCGGGCACCATGTCCAGTGCCCTCTGTGGGCGACCATTAGTCTTCGCTTCGTCGGCCCGGCTTCCGACATGGAATGCCTAACACCACTCACAGCGACCAATTGAGCAACCAAACGTGCAGACACGCGAGCCAAACACGAATGGCATTTCCAATGTGGCGCCTTGAAGACTAACTGTGACTGACATAAAAACACAAACATCGGCGTTTTTGTGGTTGACTGTTTTGCGTGTTCGCATGTGGGCTCACATTGCGCCATTGCAAGTATGCTTGGTCAAAGGTTCAAGGAACTCACACAATCTGTCAACAACACAGCGGCATAGCAGCAATATCTGGGGACAAACAAACCAGAAAACACTGAACACGTATCGCGAGAATATGCCTTTGTGAGCTACAATATCCGGGGAAGAACATCGTTCTTACAACACTGCCACCGCCACCATCAGCACCAACACCACCACATACCTTAACACATACCCACAAACAATACTCAAACACCCAGCATGAACCAGTGCAAACTGCGCATGTGTATGTGTAAATGTATATATTATGAATACGCAGTGGTTCCAATCAAGCACCTTCAAGAGCAGTCCATTCAACACAGCCAACATGCTGGTCGTGGTTGCCATGCTGGTCGTGATTGACATTGTTGTTGTTCTAGCTTCTGTGGGTTGGTGGTGGCGGCAGCGGTGGCGCAATTAATGTCTTCAGCTTTCTATGCTGGCAATGTGCTGGTAAGAGCAAAACGTGTTTTTCGGCTGTTGGGGCTCTGTCTGCCCATTTGTTGTAGGGCTGGTGCCTGGGCGCGCCAGCTGGAAAATGCAGATTCCTCTACCTGAAGACAAAAAATAACGCGCACAAAACACAATGTCAGGTTTGTGGGGTGAGAGAGCCCGTGGCTATGCAGGTTTGACCCTGGCAGGTTTGACCCGGGTCCTGAGGCAGATATTGCAACCAGTCAGGTCGCTTTGACTGAGTTCAATTCCCCCGGTCGACTCGGAGTAGAGAGGGATGGAAGCATGGCATGGCGCATTCCTCAGGCGATTCCACACTTAGCAGCGCAAAGGCGCTGCTGCAGCGCGTGGCGGTGGTATAGGTTCTCACAGCACAGATGGCCACGTTTGACCGCCGCTTTCTGCGTTGAGTTGCCAATGTTGAGAAGATGCTTTATTCACAGTCGTCGCTGTGGTGTGGACGGATTGTTGCGCCCAACCCCCCGAAACCGACGAAACCAGAGCCTCGCGCATGGCAGCGTACTGAACATTGCCCCAGTCTGGCTCATCGAAGCCCGTCCACTGATGGCTAATGAAGACCGCTCCTTCTCTCCTGGCCAGTCCGGGCTGGATTCTGGACTTGCCCATTGTGTTTCAGAAACTGAGAATCGAGAGATATTGATATGTGATCCCAAAAGACAATAGCCTATCCCAAGCGATATCCCGGAATGAGGAAGCAAATGCCGAGTCAGCCCGACTGTGGCGTCGCGGGTTACGAACACATTCGCATCGGTTTTGTTTTCCCATCTATCCCGAACAACGCGAGCGATATCCCTGAATGAGGAAGCAACCGTTGAGTCAGCTAAACGGCTGGTGTTTGTCCTTTCACGCGCTCGGTGCAAAAGCATCAGCTGATTGGGCCGGTGGAAACATGTTAAAACATCCTGCAGAAACCAACCTGTGGGTTCAAACCCGACCTCAAATGTGGATGAGTTCAGGCTTCACCAGGCGCCATTGAAAGACAAAAACGGGTCAACAGAAGGAACTTACGCAAGTCCTTTGCAGCCAATGTGAAACAGAAGTCAAAGGTTTCGTGGAAAATCGTCATGTTCGACTTAATTCAAGGGTTTTTCAAGCTTGACGCGACGGCAGTTGAAAAAAAAGGGAGCTGAGGCAGGGTGCTGGTCCCATTTTGTATCCGGCGAGAAAGACCCAGTCTTGCCTTTCGCATCATAAAAAAAACGACCCTCCGGCGCAAGTGGTTCGGGATAGAAAAAGTATTTACTAAAGGGTCGCTGGTCAAGCTCATATCCCAGATGATGAGTCGCGAAACGCAAACAACTACCTGCACGAGAGGCTTTAGGGTCATCGAACTTTGCCAGAATGTGCTTGCGAAGTGACTGCACCAAGGTACACAGGCTATTTGAACTTGGGGCCCAAATTGTGACTGAAAGCAATAGGCTTTGTGTCGTGTCGTGACTTCCCAAACTATCAGCAGGCAGTTGGCAAACTGATGGATCTGCATTGCCGTACCTGTCTACGAAGTCAGCGCCGGCATCCTGGCCTGCATATCCTCATCCCCACGTCGATATCATCGATGCAGTGGATCTGGCCTGCGTCTCTGACCTCCTCATACGGCTTCAGCCTTCCAAACCTAAGCAGAAAGCACATCGACCCCGTTGCCATGTCAAAGAGTTCCTACTTCGTCCCATTCCAGCAGTCCCATCGGACACTGCGATTGAGCAAAAGTCGGAACAACCCTCACAGCACATGAGCACATATCAAACAACTTCTCATAAAAAGTCTGTGCCTCCAATGCAATCCTTTGTGCAAATCTCTGGCTCCCGACAAACTGTAACTTTGACATCCTTCATAGCCGGCTCGGTCACTCCTCTAACCCAGCTGCTTGAATCACTCGTTGGCATGTGCACCTGAAATGGGCTCCGCCTTAATCTTCTGTTCACAACAAGGCGATTGCCGTGTGAGGTTCACACAAAACCCCCTTTTTTGGTCACCTCATCTTGCTGGTGGTCAGTAGGAAGCAGAAGGGGATTCCCTTCAACGATGCCACCGGTTGGATGGTTTTATTGGGTGATTCCCTCCTTCCCTGCTGAGAACCAGCAAGTCGGGAATGAAGCGGAAGGGGATTCCCTGAAAGGGGAAACCAGTTGGATGGTTTATCTCGGGTCATTCCACTTCTCATTCCCCCTGCATCTCCCGCAGCGATCGCGAGTCGTTGGGTCAATTTCTCGACACGTGACGCTGCGACGCCGGTCAGCCATAGCTGTGGATCAGCAAAGTGAATCCCAATATCCCGGCAATTAACAGCCGGAACCTGATTTTCCGGGTCCCTTCAAAGGGGAAATGGTCCAAGCCAGGACCCCCTTGTCAGGTTCCATGTCAATTGCTGGGGGGCCCGGTCTGAGGGTCAAACGAGCTGTATGCTAAAAACTGCCTAGCTTTGTACTCTTCAAGGTGTATATATATATACACATATCTATATAGTACACTCCCCCCCTCCAAAACCCAGGTCTTGTCTGAAAACACTGGTATTTGCAGTGTTTTCTGACAAAAACCAGCATCTGGCAGAACACTCATTTTCAGGCCATCTTTCTGCATCTGCAAAAGCCTCTCACCTGCCAAAACCAGCATCTATTCAAGGAAGATACCCAGGACAACTGAAAAACAAACACTAGAAAATGTTGAAAAAAACGGAAAACCCAGGATTTTGGGGACATGGCGGGGGGGGGGGGGCAGCCTTTATATCCCTCAGAATCCTTGGTTTTTCAGCTTTTCCATTTTTTAATTTTTCAGTTTTGGAGTTTTCTTTGCATTTGAGCAGAGCCAAGCCCACATTTGAAGCTGTCTGGCTGCGGTGCTTCTTTGCTCCTCTTCTGCCCTTGTTCTGATCCTGTCCTAGCATGGCCAAGGCCTCCAGCTCTGCTGGAATGTACCTGGCTGGCAAAGAGAGAAAGAGAGAGAGAGAGAGAGAGGGGCAATCATAGCGATAAAGGTTAGGATGTAGCTATATAGATAGAGGGAGAGACAAAGAGAGTGAGGAGAGAGAGAGGGGTAGTCATAGAGAGAGGGAGGGGTAGCTATAGATAAGGATAGAGGTAGGTATGAAGATAGAGACTGGGAGAATGGTACTTTAAACATAAAGAGCCATAGTCATACATAGGGACATTTGTTTTTGAGAGACAAGGACAATTATATAGATAAGCGTAGAGATCTCGGTATGATACAGGTATACATGGGGAGGTTTTGTTTCTGACGGACACGGGCAATTATATGGAAAAGCATAGAGATCTAGGTCCAGGTATGAAGGTAGAGAGAGAAAGAGTGTGGTAGTTCGACAGAGGCACACGGTTATATATATATATATACACATAGAGAGGTTTAGTTATAGAGAGAGAGAGGGCCAGAAATGCAGATAAAGATTTGGGTCTATGTAAATAGATGGAGGGAGAGAGGGGGAGTGATAGCTTTATAGACAGAGAGAGAGATAGAGAGGTATGAGTATTTTAGAGGGAGAGGGACAGTTAGAGAGTGCTAGCTATACAGAGAGAGATAAAGTCATATTTTTGTAAAGGAGAGGTTGACCATCAAAAAGAATGCCAAGGTAGAGTCTTCTTTGTTGCGAGCAAAGTTTCGTTCTGCACAGTATCGGCACTGGTATAGGAACCAGGATATGTGGGTTGCATCTGGGACACTGTGCGAATTGTTGATGACTAAGTTCATCAAAAAGCCATCCCAGTGAATGTGATGCAGGCTTTCTTGGGGCCCTGGTTCAAAAGGACTGCCTTCTGCATGCGCGTCTGGCAATCAATGAGGCGTGCCAAAACATATATATATATATATCCACCCATCTATCTATCTGAGCAGCTAGAACTATATGGCTTCGCCAGGCAATCCCATGAACGTACGAGTTCAACGCTTGAACCACTTCCTTGGACTTACTCTTTCTCAAACAACCCAGTTAAGCCCATGGTTCAGCTCCCGAGCGGCTTCATGAATTCCTCCACGGGAATGAAGCAAAGGGGGAACTGGAGCACCTGAGCGCCACAGACCCCGCCCGTCGCTTTTGGCTCTTTTTCACACCTATCTTGCAGGACATCCTTACCGGGTGTGTCTTTGAGGACCCCCGCAAACTGGTCGGTTTCCCTTTTGAACCAACTCCAAAAAGGGTACAACGCCCACACACACACACACACACACCATGTCCATTTCTCCGAGCTGCGTTCAGTGTGGAGACGCAAGAGTAGATCGCCTTAGCCCTCACCTCGTCCCTGAAAGCGGCCCAGTTCTCCATTTGGATCCCTTGCTTGCGCATGGAGATGAGCACCTTGGATCAGGGGGATTCTCCGTCCCCTATCTTCCCCGATTCTTGTTGGGCTCTTGGATGGGGGGATCTCAGCCGTCTCTTCACATGGTCATCGATGTTCATTCACTTGATCTAGGATCAGCGGAGAGCTGCCCAAAAAATCGAACAAACAAAAACCCGGGCGAAGCCTTCGGTTCAGGAAACTCGAACAGGGTTGCACAAGAATTTGGCCGGGATCTTGATTCAAATGATGTTGGCGAAACTTCTTTCTTCTACGTAATCCCAACAGGAATTCCACGACTAATAAAATTGTATTTATTCCTTTCAATTGCAAAGATTTCAATGGAAAGATAGGATTTCTCCATCTCAGCATCTGTCCAAAGCGGAAAATTCCAGCCGCAGTCATGCCTTCCTCCCTTTGTCCGAAGGCTTGAAGCTTCTTCCAAGCATGCGCCTCAAACAACCTCCTGTGACGAGAAATTTGAAGCGCCGCAGCCTTCTCAACGCGCGGGTGGAGGTGTTCATGCCCGAATAGCCAGCGATCCTTTGGACACTTCCTGTATTGTGGAGGGTCTGGTGACAATCCTTTGAGCGCGGAGTGGGTCACGGCGTTGGTCTACCTCCAAGTTGAGATTTCACGTCGGCTCTATCAGAAGTCACACATGTGGAGTCTCCCTCGCCGACCGAAACGAATCGTGATGAGAATCTCATCTTCACAGAATAACCATAGTATCGAATTCAATGGGACCATTCCGCCCCACACAATTTCAACATCTTTCTGGAGTCATGAGTGAAACGCCCCACCTCCTTCACAGCAATTCACCGCACGAATCCAAAGTGCAAGCCCTCAAAAAAACCAACCGGAGGGGTCAAACAAAGGGTTCCTTGGACCCTTAACATATTCATTTCAGCAAATGGACAACAACCGAGGATTTCGAGAAAGAAAAAAAAGCCCGGATGAATTTCGAATGGCATGGCCAGGGCGCTCGAATGCCTAGGCCTGCGCTCAGAAGGGCCGTGAGAGGCAGCACCAGGAGCATGGTGAGCCAGTCTTGCGTCGAGGTGATCTGCGAGGGAAACCGATGCGGCGAAGCGTCGGACGCGCTTCGATCGATCCGGCGGATGGAAAGTGGGAGTTTCCTCAGTTGGTTTCGATGGGACCCAGAAATACAAGGTGATCGCCGTTTCTGAACATGTTGGAACACTTTACTTCCAGGTGGTTGGTTTCCTTGTGGTCTCAAAAACCAATACCCAAGGTTGACAACTTTGAGCTCCCCAACTGTTTCAATTGGGACAATTTGGTGTCGTTTTCACCCAAGTGCCTGCGTCGGCCTCACAAGCGAATCCAAAACTATTCAGTTTCCCGAAAACTATTCCCCACCCTGCAAAGCTGGGTGGTTTTCTGCTCCCCTGCTGAAAGTTCAATTTTCCGTGGTTTAATACGGAAAACCCCATTTCGTGGGCAAAAGGCTCAAGTCCGAACATCCCTTGGCAAAATGCACCAAAGACAGAGGGGGACGCAACGCAGATAAGTCTGATCCATGTCCAAGAAGTTCTGATCCATGGCCAAGCTCCACATGTTTCAAGCGAGGCAAAGACCAAAACAGAAATTGGGGGAGGGGGGGTCATAGAGTTGGGCCTTCTCAGGTTCTTGCTGGGTGATGCCACAAGACCAAAGTTCTTCTGTTTTTTTTTGGGGGGGTCTGTGCTAGTCACACCCTCGGAATCAGGGCAAAGAGACCAAGGAGCCGGGACAAGAACACTCTCCAGAAGAAAAAAACCAAGCAACCACACACACACACACACATAAAAAAAAAAAAAACTGAACCAAAAATTAGACCAGACCTGACCCTGCCATTGTTTACTGCTTTCTCAATTGAGAGCCCACCCAAATTGTTTCTGGGCTCGTTGAATAATCCAATGTCGCCTTGTCTTTCAACATATCATCAGTTGGTCAACGAGAAAATGGAGGGGGCCAATGCACGCATCCTCCTTTCCACTGCTTCCGAAGAACTTCCCATCAGGCAAAGTAGCCATTCAGAAAATGTCCTGCTTGGATTCGACTCCATCCCTTCTGAACACCATGATGTTCACGCAAGTATCGCTCTCATAAGTAGACACCACGATCTATGACCAACACTTGTACATATTCAGCCGTTCATGCATCATACAACGGTGCAGCTGGTATGCCACTCTCCACCTTCCATTTGCTTGAACCCTCTGAAAACAAACAAACAGAAGTGATCAATTCCCTGTAAAGCCAAAAAGGGGAAATCAAAAAAAGTCTGAAGCAAATGGAAGCTTCACACGTCGACCTTCCAAGCAGAACTTCAGGCGTGCCTGCCAGCCCTGCACCGGAACCACCGCCAGCGTCCAGTGCACGCTCAGCTCGGGCACCATCACCGAGGCGTGCACAGCCTGCCCGCCGCGGCTGGCTTTGACGTGGACTTTTCGTGGCTTGCGACCGGAGGGTCCCTGAGACCTACAAAACGCGACCGACCGTTTGCTCAGGGGGAAGAGAAACCCTTAGGCCGGCCGGACCCCAGTGGAAGTCGAACATTATGACCATAGCGCTCCAAAATGGTCGGCTGCCTGTTGGCTTCCTTTCAACACCCAGGCCTTCTGGGGGTTCTCAAAAATAGAAAGACTCATAGAACTGAACATGCCGGTTTGAACCAAGCAGTTGTACATGAAGTGAAAGGAAGCCGTCGTGGTTTCGAAAGGTAGTTACCGAAACAAGATGTTGAAAAACACATTCATGGCGCTCGTCAGCTCAAAGCGGAGAAGCCACAGGGTTCCAACACCCAAAAATATGATATGTGAAACACGCAAGCCTCCACAACGTCCCCTTGGAGTCAAACATAATTGTGCTACATTCAATTCAAAGGAAACTCAAACAAAACCGGGAACCAATGAGTCAAAGGAAAGCAACCATTCGTGGCCCTGAATTTCAATATACACGCACACACTCATTCACTGAATGATGATCTGGACTGCAATGTGTTGCTTTCCCAAGGTGTCATTATCTGCTAGTGTGCGACCTCTGGAAACTTGCCAACTAGGGCCATGATGACTGCTGACAGCCCAACATCTGTTTGATCTCAAACAGAAATGACTGAATGAGTGAATTTCTTTGCGTTGAAGACTGGAAGCAATCCAAATGGGAAAGAACCGTGCCTCATTGATATAGTCTAAGTTCCTTGAGCTCGCCCATGACGTGCCCGAGCCCGCGTCAGACCTGCGTCGAATTGCATCGCAAAGTGACAGGATTGTTTTCAGATCTGCTAAGATATTTGTGACTTGTGGCTCAATGGAATCTGCCGCGAAACCAAGGAAACCAACTCAAAACCGTTGAGCCGGAGGTTCCAAACCTTCCGGGTTTTCTGTTGGACCTCGAAACGGCCCTTTTCACCGGGCGCCGGAACCAGCGGGCTGACCGGGCGGGCAGCGGGCGGGCTGACCGGGCCAAGTGCCGGCCAGGCGCAGGCGGTACGCGAAGTCCTGGAAGCCGGCCACGGTGTGCACGCCCTTCTCCAGGCTGTCGAGGCCCAAGTTCCTGCGCAGCTGCGGGATTTGAGGTCCTCCAGATTTGAGAGCTTAGAATTTAAGCTGGTTCCAACTTTTTTCTCTGTCTTTTTGGTAGGGCTTATGCTGCATAGTCATTGCCGACACAAAACCATGGTGGTTGTCACACCCTCCGCGATTTCGTTCCATCGGAGTCGAAAGAAAAGCAAGCCAAACTCCTCTCGAACCAATATCAACTTCCTGACGCGCCATGAAACAGCACCCCTTCAGGGGACATACAGTTGTAGGTGACACGATTCCCCATTTTGGTAAAGTCATCCCCTGTACTTCACAGGGCATCGTGTCGACTTTCACGCGGGTGCACGTCAGGCTTGCCATTCTGGTGTCGCGGGATCCGTGAGCCGGATCCCGCCTGAGGAGATCGGTGAACTCCGCGTACATCATGACAAAGCCTGAGCAACTCGAAAGAGAGACGGTCTCAAAAATAGGGCCCCCGCGCACCCAAAGCCCCCCCCCCCCAAAAAAAAAGAGGCAACGGTGTCCATTTGGCTTTCTTTGCAAACAATCCCCAAAAGTGTACCAGCAGCATCCCCAAAGCATCCCTACCAAACGTTCATCAAACGCTTTTATGAGTGAACTGCTGTGGGCTATTGAGCCATCTGATCCCTTGTATATGTCTCGACTTCTGAGCACAACTGTCTCGACTATGGCGGGTATGGGTCAGTAGATTTCCCTTCAAAAGTTGCACTTGCCTCGTGGTTTCCATCGAACAGTTTCCACTTTTGGAGGTTCCACAAAGGGACACCGGCTCGGAAACCCTTCAAAGCTTGCTGGTTCTCAGCAGGGAATGGATAAATTTTCATTGCCAACCTCTGGTTGATTCCCTTCCCACCAGCCGCGATTTGGTGGCTGCGGCTCAAAAAGCCGGTACCAAAATGGAACCCTGGTAAGTGGACACATGGACCAAAACCTGCGGTTTGCCCCTCCGATCGTTTCATTTTGAGCCACACCCTGGTCACTGCCGCGTGGCCCCAGAAGTAGGTGGAGGAGTTTAGGTGTGCCGGCCCAGGAAAGCTGCAGTTCTGCGACGAGCAGTGCCTCACCAGACCGGGTTTCGGGAAACCACACCTCAAAACACCACCCTCCAAAATACGACCCACCTAAATTTTGGGGGGCACCCTCCAAAATACGACAAGTTTATATATATATATATATATATATATTTGGGGGGTTCAAAATATGTGTCAGTCCCCTATGGTCAGTTTGCAGTTGGTCGCTGGTCGCCCTTTGAATACCGAATGCGGATCCGAAACTCATTTTGAGAAACTCTCAAAATGTTATTCAGGAGATGTGTGTGGGTGTGTGTGTCAAATTCGGGGACTCCAAAGGTGAGTGGCTTTCCTTTTGGTTTCCCAAATATACCACAAACGGGGCACCCTCAAAAAAGATTGCAAGTAAGGGAACAAGGAAACCCTCTGGCTTACTGCCTACCAAGGTTTTCTGGTTTTGCATGCTTGGTTTGCAATATTTTGGGCATCCAGCGTCTCTGCTTGAAGAACTCTCATCATATTGCTCTATTCTTGCTTCTGAGTCCGTAAATTCCACATGTATCCAACATCTACCTCAAGAACCTCCGGTTCGCAGCGTGCAAGGTTTGCAGACCATTCCCAAGAAGCCTGTGGGTTTCCAACAATCTGGGTGGCATCCATGCATGCAAGGCAAATCGCCTAAGACTTTTCGCAGGAGGCAACGTTTTTAACGTGACCTCAAGAGCGAACATCGGCTAGTGGGTAGTTGCTTTAAAGCAAAGCTAAGTCATGGTGTTAGGAGCAAACGACTAGTACTGGTTTAGCCCCTTACACCTGGGCTGCTCCCAGATTTCCTGCTAAAAGTTTAACTTTTCGTTGTTTCATGGAACTACCACAGAACCCAAAAAACCTTAAACAAATGCAGAACACCACCAAGTTATCCCTGTTTCAATCGTACTTGTATCACTTGACTCTGTGCACCAGAACACCGAAACCCTTACTTTCTTGTTCCAAACGAGTCATAAGGTCAAAACAAAACACATCCAGTGCCACCTCTGAAAAGGATCCCCAAAAGCCAGAAGGGGGAAAAGAGGCGATTCAAGCAAGCTCATGATAAAGGTCCTTCTCCTCCGGATGTATCCCAGGCGATTTGCAGAACTCATCGTAGGGCCAGCTGCCCCACCGCTTGTGCAATCAAACAGTGAGCTGGGCAAATGCGTAGCGCCCAAAACCCATTGACTTTTGATTCGAACGGTTATGAAGGTCTGTGTTGGCATTACTATACCCCATCTGAAATCAGGAGTCATCCATGCCTTGATTTCTTTAAGGGGTATTTGAAAAACACATTACTGAGGGAGGATCAGTTTGTGCAAACCACAAACTATGTCTACGACAAACCGATAGATCACCTCCATGTGTGGTCCAAAGGGGTTCTGAAGGTCTCGACCTGCTTTTCGGCGGTTGAGAACCCGCCGCGGCGGAGGAGTCGTCCCCAAAAAAAAACCCAAGGGCAAAGACCCAACATGAGTTGAGGCCAATGTAAAAATTAAGTCTCTGCCTTGCTTTTTGTTCTTTCGGACGGCGCCTGGAGTAATTGACGCCCTGCCACAGCATCCAATCCTTGGCTTTCAGGTGCCATGAATCTGGACAAGGCGCCAGGTAGGTGGCTTATCCCATAGGGTTTCGTACATCCCAGCTGACTGGGGCCTCGTCTGGGGGAGTCAAAAAGACAAATGCAGATGCTGTGCGCGCTTTGGCCGCACAAGTGCGCGCATTCAAGCCAACCAGGATTGTACCAAAACCGCGCTCCAGCTCGGACAATTGGAGTGGAAAGGGCACAGAGCCTAAGCAAAGATTGCAGGACAACAGAAACAACATCGGTGTCATCCAGAAGGGAAGGTAGAAAAGCAAACAAGTTCTCGACAAACAGCATTGAACCAGGCTTGCCAAAACCACGCAAGAGGAAAAACAAGAGCCTCTGGAAATAGGCACTATGCAAGCCCATGGTTCCAGGATTGCCTCAAGAACTGCATGCAAATGGCTCAGACCTTGGTTTTCCGAACCGGCAACGGCGAACCACCCGGAACGCATCAAGAGACTCACGCGAGGGCCCAGAACCCAATTGAGATTTGACTCGAACATCATGGGTAAGGCTTACATAGGCTTTGCCATAGGTGGCCTTTTGGGGGAAGGTTCCCCTACCAAAATTGACTACAGAAAAAAGGGTACCCTGAAAACAAAGCCTGTAGATGTCCTTTTCAGGTTAGTTTGATTGAAAATAGATGGCGTTGGTTTAGGTGGGGTTTCTTCCATCTACCAGGGCCATCTGGGGACCTAGATTAGCAAGGTTTACATAGACTTTGCTAGGAGCAGTTAACCAAAACGTCCCTGTGGAGAATCGGTTTGGGGCGCTCTGAGGACTCACTTTGTTTCTTTGCTGCCGATGCTCGTCGGGCAGCACCGGCAGCGCGTGAGCGGCAAAAACGGGGCGCCGCACCTCAAGACAGCCGCTCTGGTGTCGAATGCTCTAGGGGTTGACTCCTTTTCCATTCTGTTCAACCATGGTTCGTTTCAAAAAATCCGATCGCTGTTTTCCAAGGGTTTAGGGTGGTTTATGGTGGTTTTGTAGAAAGCAGGATCCCTGGAAAGAATGGAAATAGAAGCTACCCCTAGGAATGCGCTTGCTTGGTTTGTTGAGGGGTTCGGCATAGGAACCATGTTGGACGCTGCGGGCTGAACGCATGAACGCATCTTCTGTATCTCAGATTCATAAGATACTGAGAGTTGGTGCGAAGGTGTTGCGATCCTCATTCCCAGATCCCGCGGAACGCACAGAAAGCCAGGTGCACCTTGTGAGGATGCGCCTGCAACAAGATGGGCTGCTCGCGTGCGGGCAACAGGTGAACGGTAGACCGCTCAAAAAGACACCATGGTTGGGCCGTGCGAGGCTCACTTGTTGTATGCCTCAAAACCGACTGGGTGTAGCTACTCTTGGGGCCTGACGTGGAGAAACCCAGAGTCATCTGACATCGAAGGAATCTAGGGGCCACTTCAAGGAACTTCTCGAGGGACAACTAAGGGCCTCTTTGTATCTGTAAGAATCTGGGTTCCAAGCGAAAGCTTGCCCCCCAGGGGAAATACTAGACCAGCACAGCAGCATTTGCCGCACTGGTACTCGCGACATGTTGGGTGCTTCAACCAGAGGTTCGTTCGTTCACGCCATGGACACAGCCGCCTGTCAGAAAAGGTCCTTGCTGGTCCCCAGGAGCCTTGAGGGGGGGTTCCTGTTGAGGATTGCTTTCTTGTTCCCCTGCATTGTCCAAGGTCGGTGAGGCGCAAACCTAGCCTGAGGCCAGAAACAAGCGACCGTCGCTTCGTCAATTGGAGTCAGGCATTTGCCTTACAACATGTCGACGCATTTTGCCCAGAAGGGCCCATCACGAACCTGCACATACTAGACCCGTACAAGCGGGCTTTCAAACAATGCGTCTCAAACGACGCCCTGTCCATTAAGCAACGTAGTGGCAGCCAAAACAGTTCGAGGCACAATGATGGAGTCGTGGGCAATGTCTTCATAGCAGTTGGTGAAGATGACGTCAGTTTCCTTGGACGGCTCGTGACTGATTCTTGGGCCCAAAGAGGACAGATTGTACTGATGGTGTCGGGCAAACATTACGCTAGATATCATATAACCCAAGTGGCAAGAATCATTGAAAGCACCAGTGAGCCATTTCCCTTGATCAACTCATGGCTTTGTTGGCATGCAACAGCACCTGCTTCTCACACATCGCCATCGCGATCCCACAGCGGCCGTTCGTGGGAGCCACAGTTTCCGCAAGGTGCTGACCACAACGTTGGATTGGACCCGACTGAGAAGCAGCACCAACTACTATAAACGTATACACACAGCAGCCGTCAGGCATTTGTGGATCTTGCGCACGGCTGAAACCGACGGCATTCTCTCGACTCGCAAAATGAGATCCCTAGGCTGTCTTGAAGTGGTGTAGCTTACGCCTGGCTTCCAATTGTATCCGCCAAAACTCTGCCACATTGCGTCACTTACCTTGGATCCAAGATATGTCTTGATGGGGCTTGCCCGTGTGGCTCATCTTTGGGCATGGTATTCCGGCCTCATGCTAAGGAAGCATCTGAGTCACAAATCAAAAATGATCAGTAGTAAAATGGTCTACCCAAATCCATGCTAATTTCTGCCCTCCAATTAGTTACCCAGGTTTTGAGCAACTGGCTCTGGGATTTGAATTCAACCTGAAATACAGGACAGGACACCCCCAAGACTCGCGAGGAAGGAACATTACTCGCCCCCCCCTTCCCCCCCCCCCCCCCCAGTCGCACAACTTTTTGTCGCCGGTGTTTTCTCCGCCAAAAACCAACAGCTCCTGAAATCCCCCACGCAGTCACCAATTGTTTGCTAGGGAAGGACTTCTGATGCAACAAAGAATGGTGGACATCAAAAAGGTTGAGTTAGCCAACACACGGTGGGATGATCAAGCCTTTTGACACATCTTGTTTCTCTCCAACGCGCCCACCATCTGCAGGTGATTTATTTGCAGCCAGTCTCCAGCAACTTTTGCTGGTGCTCAGCTTGGACTCCCAAAGTCGCTGATTTTGTGGTGAGAACGAGCCACGATTCGAGTAGGCCCGGTTATAGGCTGTATATTTCATTGTTTGCTTCACTTTGAGCTCACTGGCGAAATACGTAAAATGTATCCTGTACCAAACAACCAAAAACCTGGGAGGTTTCAAGCCACTTCTGCTGGGCCGCTTGTGCGCGAATGGTCTTCATGGCTTGGCTGGCCATGTCCGGGTGAAGCAGGATGGAGCAGTTCACCGCCTGCGGGCTGAAAAAAGGAACCGGCCAGAAGCCCAACGAGCTGCCCAGAAGCCGAGCCGAAACGAAACTTCCATTTGGTTAAGAGCCCTGGAAAAAAAATAAAAAAAATATGTCCAGTAGTGATAAATTCCTGTTAAACCCAACAAGGGCAAATCAATAAAATGTTCTTAAGCAAATGGAAGTAAACCCATCCCAAACCAGCCCCAAGCCACCTTAAACAGACTGAGCCAAGGGAAAACCACAAAAACAGATCGACACCATACTTTGCGGGGTCGCTTCGCACGGCAAAAGTGACACGCCATCTTCGGGTTCAACAGCTTGGCTTCGCGCTCGGTTGCGGGCTTGCAGCTCGGCCATGCCGACCTAAACCAGTGCCATGTTGGGCCCTTGGGCAATAAACAAGGGGTCGGGTTTTTCCTTTTGGGGGGGTCATAGTGGAATGCATGCCCTTGAGGGTTTGTGGTTTAGTCCCCTTTTGGTTTCCCTTGCAAATTCAACATGGGCAACTTGGAACGTGCTCGTGGTGAACCCTTCCTCGCCAGCCGGTATCACATGTACAAATGTAGATCAAATGTAGTGCAATTGGAATCATTCTGCAACACGATCAGGTTTTAGGTCCTCCAGATTTGAGAGGTTAGACTAAGTTGGTACCCGATTTTTTTTCTGTAGTCTATTTTAGTAGGGAAACCCTCCCAACCAAAAAACGGGTGAGAAAGGGCACTAGTGGGGGACCTAGGTTTGTAGGTTGGACCAGTGGGGTTAGCCCCACATGCATGCTGAAGAAGGGGTTGATCTGCTGCTCATGGTATCCCAGAATTCGGAGCTGAAAGAATGGGCCATCATCGCTGTCATCCTGCTACAAAAGCTTCTTGTTAGGACCATCTCCCTCTCCAAAGGGCCTTGGGGTTTAACAAAGGCGGTGGCCAAAAACGAAGAGCACCACTTGGTTGCTGTGGACCCCTCTGATAAAAGTCTAACTTTTTGTGGGTTGACGTAAAAGCTGCCGTTTCAACCAAGGTTGAAGTCTAAAGATCCGTTCGCCGATATCCGAAACCATGGGCAGCGCCAAGCCACAGAAAAGCCAAGGGCAAATATGCCAAGGGAAATCTACAGGCTCTTATCTAGTCCCCAGTTCTTCAGCAACCCTAGATCCTCTTTTGGGTTGACAACTTTTGGCGAAGTCAAGGAACAAGGTGCCTCGAAACTATGCGTTTGATAGGGTTGCGAAGCACTGACGGACTCCACTCGCGAGATACGCGCCTCGCTGAAATTGCTGTGAGGATGGACTTGCCTCGGGAGAAATCCCTCGCACGGTGCGAGGGCATCCCTCTGAGTCACGGAAACTTGGAACCAATTGACAAGGCAAAGAGGGAGGCGGGTGGGGGTTTCTTGGCGCGGTTTTGCGAAGAAGAACGAACGAGGGCTTGTCGTTTTGCTCATCTGCACAAAGCCGGGGGCTCAACAAACTGCCAGAAACTTGCAAGACACTTTCCAGCGCCTCGCCATGTAGGATTCTCAACTAGGCACATGCTATATGTGTATCTACCTGGCCGGGTTATCCAATCATCACAACCCGCTAAGATGCACAAAGATGATTGCGATCCCACATCACCAACTTGTCCCTTGCACCAAGTTCAGATTGCCGCAAATTCATACCATATGCATATCCTGAGATGTCAACTGTTGCAGTTCTTGTGCTGGTGATCAGGTATCTTCTGGGAGTCACAGACTTCCCGAGATCCTCAGAGATTGCCTGCAATGGAGTCGTCCTTTACTGTGCAGCAACAACTCTCAAGTTGACGCTGCTCCACTCTCCGACTTTAGATGAGGCAATCACAAGGACAACATCTTGGGTGCGCAATATCTAGGTCCTCCAGTAGAGAGGTTAGAATAAGGGTACCCTTTTTCTGTAGTTTATTTTGGTAGGGGAACTCGCCCCAAAAATAAATTATAAAAAAGCAATACTGGGGGACCTAGTTGTTTAAACAAAGAGAAGTCGGGCCCTACACGTTGCCAGTGACGGGCTTTCTGGGGCGCTAAAGCACCCCGGCGATAGCAACCCAAGCCGCTAACCGGGCAGCAAATTAATGGAACCCCACCCAAAAAAGGGGTTGCTGCAAGCCTGAGCCAATTGTACGCCCGGAAAAGCCATTTGTTTCCACAAAGTCTTTGGGACCATCTGGTCACACTGGTCAGACCAGCACAGGCAGGCCTGGCAATATCTTGGGCCAACGTGTGGCGGCCATGGCCCCGCTTCGAACGAGGGCTTTTGCCAAGCGCAGGCGGGACAGTATCTTCAGGCTACCGACTAACCGCAAACACGACGGAACAAAACACGCGTTCTTGCGATGTGAAGAAGCAAAGGCCTGGAACGTGCGGCACCCCCTCCCCCCCTTTGTGACGCAATATGTTGCATGCCAGGTTACTCCGTGCGGCCATAAGGTGACAAGGCGAGGCTGGTGATTCCCTGGTAAGTGTCAATCAGCGCCTGCGCGATGCTCTTGAAGTTACCTGAGAGAGGCGATTTGCTTTTTCTCGAAGGCTTCGGGTTGGATCTTCTTTTTCGACACTTCTTCTGCTGAGATGGCCGAGGAGTTCCTGCACGAGTCATTGAAGGTGCGGTTGAGGTACCGTGCAAGCTGCAAGATCAGTGCCGGAGAGGCACGGGATCTTAAAATCTCCTCCGTGCATGGCTTTAGGCGGGCTTCCTTTTTCTTGCTTCGTGTTGCGATTTCACCATGGCCTTTGAGACCCATGCGGGAAATGAGAGTGCCTCCTCATTTCCTAATTTGGTGTCCAGTGAGTCCCCCGTTTTTAGTGCAGCAGGTAATTGAGAATCAATCACTTTTCGAATGCTGTGCAGGGCCTTTAGCTATCTGCCCGTCTTTCCAAGGAACAAATGGGAAGGCCATTTCCCATGGAGTTAGTTGCCCCCAACTCTACTAGACGTAACGGTTCTCATCTTGTGTGTCCCACAAAGCAACGTAATCTTCAGGCAAAAATCAAGAACCACACGCGCATCACCTACGAACTGGTTACCTATGGTGCTGGGTAAAACATGCCTAAACTCAGATTGGCACAATCGATACGAAGTGAATAGGTGAAACACATGCTGTCCCTTTTTAGTTGTAAAGGAACCCAAAAGCAAAAATCACCATTTGGGAGGTTCCCTAATTTTAAGACAAAATTAGGGAATCCCAAACCTGGTGGCTTCCATTTTAGTTTGCCTGAAAACACAAAAGAGGCTTCCCTAAACAAGCACACCGATGGTGTTGAGAGGCTTGACCTTTGGCAGCTGCGTCGCGAGACGTGATGCCGTTCACATCGATCTTGATGATGGCCTAGCCGTAAGTGGTCTGAAAACAAGGAAACCCCAAACGCTTGGCCTTTCCAACCTTTGATGCATGGCAACAAACTAAAGGTTTATTGCAGACTACTGAAAATGAACAGAGCCAAAGCAACGCAAAAAGCTAAAAGGCATGCCAGCAACAAGTGGCATCCTTTTGGTTTTCCTTTGAGAGCCCAAACAAGTCTCAAACAAAACAGCGAAAGGGCCGAAGAACGGAGCTTCCAAGGGGGGCCATGTTCGCCACAAGGCTAGCAAACCTTACAAACAAAACTAGCGTAGTCAGCCAACCAATCAACCAAGCAACCAACACACCAAAGAGCAAACTTGAAACCCACGCGAGACAAACCTTGGACCCAACACAAAATGCAAAGCAAAGCCCAACCCTAGCAAACCCCGATCAAACGTCAAGCCCCAGCCGGCCATGCGCAACGCGGCCACGCGCAACGGGCACCGCGGTCGCGTTTCGCGCCGAAATTTCGCGCTTCCTCGCCTCCAGCGCCTGCAAGGAACTCGCCGAGGTCCGCAGCTGCCGAGAGATCTCCGAGGCGTAGAGCTGGGCGATTGAGGCGATCGGCGGTGTCCCTTTTGGAACCAGTTTGATGGCACGAAAAGGCGAACCTGAGGGAAACCCGTGGAATTTATTTATTTTCAATCAACCTACCAGTAAAAAGACACCTATGCGCAAAAGCGCAAAAACAAGAAAACCTTGGAAAGGGGAACTCACCTGAGTGGAGGTGCCGGCTCAACCCAAAGGTGCCACTCCCGGACCGATACGAGATTAATGACCTCACGATTAGAAACACGAAGTGAAGATGTTGCCTCACGATATTTGAACAGGATGTGAGCTGGTTAGTTGCACAACTCAGTTTACTCAGGGTCGCGTCGTTCCGCTCAAAGCGAGTGTCCATTTCCTCCCCGTCTGCAGAATGTCACCTCTAAAACGCGATGAATCCCTTCGTGTATGTTGCTGCGATTCCACTTCACCGCACCCCATGGCTTACGTCATATCCCTTACGCGTGAGCGTTTTGAGTGTCTCCCCAAGAGAACTGCCTACGCGGACTCCCAATTTTCTCTGTAGTTGCAAGAACTGCTCAAACTGACCCATGAATGACTCTGAAGATGTGGAATCTTTTTGCTCTCAGGCTCAGCTATGCGTTGTTCATTTCGGCATCGCCTTGTAGTCTGAGTTTTGGTAGTGTGATGCCCCCCACGAATTCACAGCCGGAACCCGACGGGGATCCGGTCCCTTTGAAAGAGAACTTGGTCCAAACCAGGACCGATTAAACGAACGTCAGGTTCCAAGTGAAAGGGTGGGTTTCATCTGCGGCTCTGCTCAAATCGAGGTTCACATCGGGAATTGGGTCCCACCTTGTCCCTGCCTCGCACGCCCCTGTGTTTCTTTGAAGGCTCGTGGCCTTTAATTATCAAAGCCCCATGGCACTGTTTGTCATTCAGTGTTCCTTTTAAGAAGAATCACACAGTGATTCTCTTCTCGGCAGTCTGATTGGACCAATTGAAGCGGGCGCCCAGCGACCGGGTGCCAATCTCCCCACAACTTGGACTCTTCTTCATACTCTTTTGCTCCATATCAGGTCAGAGTACCCAGTCTGGATGCAAAGTAGCGGCTGCTCCAAACGGACATCTTTGGGTGAGACCCCCCCCGCTAGTTCAAGATTTCCGATCAACTGATGGTAATCCTGTTGCGTTCATGTTAAGACTTTATTTTGCATCGGTTGTGCGTACGTGTAGCATCAACAAAAACACATTTCAGTCTTGTGAGTCGAACGAGAACTGTTGGTGACCACACCGTGCTTCCATGCTTTGGTGTGCATCACCAATACCTGCATACCTTCTGTGACTCTTTCCAGGAATATTTCTAGTCTGCGGTTGTCTTTCTTCGAGGGTAGCCGTTTTGGGGTTGGTTTAAAGGCAAAACCACATGAAAGCCATTTGGGGGCTATTTGGTTAAGACCCCGGGAAAAAAAAACAGTGGTGAAGAAATCCATTTAATTCTAACAAGGGAAAATAAACCGAAAAACATATTCATTTCAGCCAATGGAAGGGGCGGACCCCCGGAACCGCCTGAGCCAGGCCCTTCACGGACTGCTGGGTATCGGTGGCCATCACAGCATGCGAGAGCGTGAAGTTGTAGATGGCCACACCCACGATGCTCGCGATGCTGAAGAGCACCAGGCAGAATCTCCTGACGAGATATGGCCCAAGGAAAGCAGGCAGGGCGACGATGGTCTGAACGCAGAAACATGGGCTTGTCTCGCAAAATCGATAAAAAAAATGGCGGGTTCCTTTAAGTTTCCTTTAAGCCCAAATGGGAGACCTCAAGAAAAGACACACGCATATAGCTAGCCGTCGTTCCAAGTGTGGTGAACCAAGCGAGCCGTTGCCTCTGCCTTCTTCTCTGCCAGTTTGTCTGTGTCTGTCATCCAATCTCATTCCAACAAAAGCCGCTACAAAGCCCTGATCATCCACATAGTGTGGTAATGTGACGCAGAAATACCCCCCCTTTGGCTGGATATGGCATGCTCAACAGAGAAGCAACGAGGGGTCCCCGCTGACACAACGCAGAAGCTACGGGAACAAAGCGTCGCTGGCAAACAGCCAGGCGGTATCAAGCCAACGGCCAGTTCTAAGCCACCGAGGGTTGGAATCAGCAAATGGCCTCCGACAGCGTCCGCACGCCCCTTTTCAGATTTTGCAAAGGGAATCCGGGATACAGACCTCGCTGTGACAAACCAGCTCCTGGATTTCATCCATGTCGGCAGCACCACCCCGGATGGGACTTTTCCATCTCTCGCGCCTCCCAAGCTTCGGTCCAGAATCCTATGGCAGGTTGCCTCTTGCCACTCCTTTTCTGTCGCCAAGGGATCACACAGTCATTGAACTCACAAATCCTATGACTCTAGGGATTCTTCCGGAACTCGGCACCACTTGGGAGGTAAACCCAAAAGACACATAGCCAGGAACAGAACTCTTGGAGGCGACTCTAACCCGGCCTTCGACTTCTGGCTGAAACGCTTGTGATTCGATTAGTCCCAAAACCCCAGAAGTACTTGGCTACGTCATTATACATATGTAAGTATATATATATATGTGTATATATATATATGAAAATAATATTGTGTGAGTACAATACGGAATGTGATGCATATAGCATGCATACGTACAGTACCATGCGCTACATGCATACATTGAATACGTTGCGAGCATTCCATAGGTGGCATACACTGCATATATGTCATTTCATCACGTTTTATACATATTTGCATATGTTGCATGCATACGTTCCATACACACATGCATGCATACAAATATTGCATTAATTGTATACACAAATTACCCACATACATTACATTACACATATTAACTTACATGGCATGGCATGACATGACATGACATTAAATGCATACACTACAAACATACATACATTACATTACAATACAATACATTACATCACATTACATCACAGCAACTTACATAACATACCCTCACATTCGATACATGCATTATATTTCACTGCATTGCATTACAATACAGTACCTTACACTAGCTACATACATGCATACATACATGCACACATACATACATTACATACCTGCATACACACGTACGTACGAACATACATACGTATACATACATACATTTCATTGCATTGCATTGCATTGCATTGCATTGCAGTGCATTGCATTGCATTACAGTACATTACGTTGCGTTGCGTTACATTACCTTCATTGCATTGCATTGCATTGCATAACATACACAAACACATTACATGCATGACATAGAAAATCAGACACTGCCTTGCAACGCGACTCACTCCTCGCAAAAGCTTTGTTCAGCACGACAAATGACTGCAAAGGGTGCAATCTTCGAAGCCCTGCCCACCTCGCAATGGTCATCAAGCAGTTCGGGGGTTCTCAAACAGAAGCGGCCGCAGGGCGGAATCCCCAACTGTGAAAATGTTTGTCAGCCTACTTCTCACATTCCTGATTTGCTCAAGGCCTTTGTCCAAAGATAGAGATCGAGCCTTGAGACTTTTGAGACTTCCGCTTTCTGATGGAGACCTCGCTCACGAAGTTCGGGGTATCTCGGCCGGGCAGGCAGCCGGGCACTGAAGAAAGGAGCGGAAGATGGCCGTTGAACAAAAGGTGCGTGATACATGGGATGATCAGGGAAACCACCAAACAGATTTGATATGTCCAGGTCCGTGATACATGGGATGATCAGGGAAACCACCAAAAAGATTTGATATGTCCAGGTCCGTGATACATGGGATTATCAGGAAACCACCAAACATATTTCATATGTCCAGGTCCGTGATACATGGGATGATCAGGAAACCACCAAAAAGATTTGATATGTCCAGGTCTGTGGTACATGGGATGATCAGGGAAACCACCAACAAGATTTGATATGTCCAGGTCCGTGATACATGGGATGATCAGGGAAACCACCAAACAGATTTGATATGTCCAGGTCCGTGATACATGGGATGATCAGGGAAACCACCAAAAAGATTTGATATGTCCAGGTCCGTGATACATGGGATGATCAGGGAAACCACCAAAATGATTTGATATGTCCAGGTCCGTGATACATGGAATGATCAGGGAAACCAGCAAAATGATTTGATATGTCCAGGTCCGTGATACATGGGATGATCAGGGAAACCACCAAAAAGATTTGATATGTCCAGGTCCGTGATACATGGGATGATCAGGGAAATCACCCAAAAGATATGATATGTCCAGGTCCGTGATACATGGGATGATCAGGGAAACCACCAGAAAGATTTGACATGTCCAGGTCCGTGATACATGGGATGATCAGGGACACCACCAACAAGATTTGATATGTCCAGGTCCGTGATACATGGGAGGATCAGGGAAACCACCAAACAGATTTGATATGTCCAGGTCCGTGATACATGGGATGATCAGGGAAACCACCAAACATATTTGATATGTCCAGGTCCGTGATACATGGGATGATCAGGGACACCACCAAAAAGATTTGATATGTCCAGGTCCGTGATACATGGGATGATCAGGGAAACCACCAAAATGATTTGATATGTCCAGGTCCGTGATACATGGAATGATCAGGGAAACCAGCAAAATGATTTGATATGTCCAGGTCCGTGATACATGGGATGATCAGGGAAACCACCAACAAGATTTGATATGTCCAGGTCCGTGATACATGGGATGATCAGGGAAATCACCCAAAAGATATGATATGTCCAGGTCCGTGATACATGGGATGATCAGGGAAACCACCAACAAGACTTTATATGGCCAGGTCCGTGATACATGGGATGATCAGGGAAACCACCAAACAGATTTGATATGTCCAGGTCCGTGATACATGGGATGATCAGGGAAACCACCAAAATGATTTGATATGTCCAGGTCCGTGATACATGGAATGATCAGGGAAACCAGCAAAATGATTTGATATGTCCAGGTCCGTGATACATGGGATGATCAGGGAAACCACCAAAATGATTTGATATGTCCAGGTCAGTGATGCATGGGATGATCAGGGAAACCACCAAAAAGATTTGATATGTCCAGCTCCGTGATGCATGGGATGATCAGGGACACCAGCAAAAAGATTTGATATGTCCAGGTCCGTGATACATGGGATGCTCAGGGAAACCACCAAACATATTTGATATGTCCAGGTCCGTGATACATGGAATGATCAGGAAACCAGCAAAAAGGTTTGATATGTCCAGGTCCGTGATACATGGGATGATCAGGAAACCACCAAACAGATTTGATATGTCCAGGTCCGTGATACATGGGATGTTCAGGGAAGCCACCAAAAATAGTTGACATGTCCAGGTCCGTGATACATGGGAGGATCAGGGAAACCACCAAAAAGATTTGATATGTCCAGGTCCGTGATACATGGGATGATCAGGGAAACCACCAAACATATTTGATATGTCCAGGTCCGTGATACATGGGATGATGAGGGAAACCACCAAAAAGATTTGACATGTTCAGGTCCGTGCTACATGGGATGATCAGGGAAACCACCAAAAAGATTTGATATGTCCAGGTCTCGTGATACATGGAATGATCAGGGAAACCACCAAAAAGATCTGATATGTCCAGGTCCGTGATACATGGGATGATCAGGGACACCACCAAAAAGATTTGATATGTCCAGGTCCGTGATACATGGGATGATCAGGGAAACCACCACAAAGACTTGATATGTCCAGGTCCGTGATACATGGGATGATCAGGGACACCACCAAAAAGATTTGATATGTCCAGGTCCGTGATACATGGGATGATCAGGGATTTGATATGTCCAGGTCCGTGATACATGGGATGATCAGGGAACCACCAAAAAGATTTGATATGTCCAGGTCCGTGATACATGGGATGATCAGGGAAACCACCAAAAAGATTTGATATGTCCAGGTCCGTGATACATGGGATGATCAGGGAAACCACCAAAAAGATTTGATATGTCCAGGTCCGTGATACATGGGATGATCAGGGAAACCACCAAAAAGATTTGATATGTCCAGGTCCGTGATACATGGGATGATCAGGGAAACCACCCAAAAGATTTGATATGTCCAGGTCCGTGATACATGGGATGATCAGGGAAACCACCAAAAAGATTTGATATGTCCAGGTCCGTGATACATGGGATGATCAGGGAAACCACCAAAAGATTTGATATGTCCAGGTCCGTGATACATGGGATGATCAGGGAAACCACCAAAAAGATTTGATATGTCCAGGTCCGTGATACATGGGATGATCAGGGAAACCACCAAACAGATTTGATATGTCCAGGTCCGTGATACATGGGATGATCAGGGAAACCACCAAAAAGACTTGATATGTCCAGGTCCGTGATACATGGGATGATCAGGGAAACCACCAGAAAGATTTGACATGTCCAGGTCCGTGATACATGGGATGATCAGGAAACCACCAAAAAGATTTGATATGTCCAGGTCTCGTGATACATGGAATGATCAGGGAAACCACCAAAAAGATTTGATATGTCCAGGTCCGTGATACATGGGATGATCAGGGAAACCACCAAACAGATTTGATATGTCCAGGTCCGTGATACATGGGATGATCAGGGAAACCACCAAAAAGATTTGATATGTCCAGGTCCGTGATACATGGGATGATCAGGGAAACCACCCAAAAGATTTGATATGTCCAGGTCCGTGATACATGGGATGATCAGGGAAACCACCAGAAAGATTTGACATGTCCAGGTCCGTGATACATGGGATGATCAGGGAAACCACCAAGAGATTTGATATGTCCCAAATGTCCCACTAAAGGAGAAAAGTTACCCATGGTCAAAACTGGAGGGATTGATCACCCCCCTCCACTAGGCCTCTGTCCAGACAACCGCCTCAACGGTCTGTTGCTACTGGATCTGAATGTGGCAAGGGTAATGGTGGCATCCAAGCCGCCAAGATACACATGCCTTGCGCAAACGTCACTAAGAAAAACCTTTGAAACCCTGTCTTTGAGTGCGCGGGCATGTTGCCGGAGGTTCAAGCAGGCGCGTTTTTCTTGTTTGCCAACCCTTTTCTGCGCGCGTCGGCTTGCACAAGGGTTTTCTACAAATTTCGCGAACATTTACGGAGCCTGCGTTGAAAAAAATACATCCCTCCCCTTCCCCCCCCAACGGAAATCCAAATCCGCGACGACTCAACTGTGCTGACATGCTGTGGATGGTTGCGAAATCCATTTCGCACCGTGCAGAAACCCTGGCATGATGATTCCCTATAAATACCAACAAACAAGGGTTTCCCCCATGGCTCTAAAGTGGTGCAGGAGTTCGTCCATCCACAGTATGGCGTACTCTGGCCATGTTTTCGAGATTTGAACATTACGTTTGGAACTACAAACCTGAATTGCATGACACTGCAATCACTTGCAATAGCTTTGCAAGTAGACTCCATTTTGCCGGGATGCAGAGCGACGTGTTCAATGGCGGATTTCTGGGCTATGTCCAAATCCAAATGATCGATTTTTTCAAGCAACATCTTGCGGTGCCTCAATTCAGATGCCCAGTAAAACGCTGCTCGGGGCCACAGCTTGAACGGTTCCTCGCGTTATGAGTAACACCACCCTCCATTTGCTTAAGACCCCTGCAAAACAGTAGTCATAGATTGCTGCTCACATCAACACGGGAAAGCAACAACTCTTGAGCAAATTCGATCGAAGCTTCACGCGTCTCAAACAAAGTGGGTCGCACAAATCCTTTTATGTTTACTTTGTTTTAATCTTTCTTTTCTCCTCCCTTTTCTTTTTTTTCCGCTTTGTTTTTCTCCGTTGTTTTTCTCCTCCGTGTTTTTGGTTCTCTTTTTTCATCGTGTGAAGAGCGCAAAAAAAAGAACGAACTCCCGGCTTCCCGAAGGCCGAGCCACGCACGACTTCATCGTTGGACAAAGCGCCCGTGACATAGAGGCCACTGAGGTACCTCGCTTGGCTTGGCCTAAAGGTGGGCCAAAAGGAAGCCACAAAGTTTTCAACTGCAGTGAAAAAGGGTACCCCTTTTTACAACAAAAGCAGAAGAAAAAACACCACCAAGGAAAAGAAAATAAAAAGGCTACCCCTTTTGAAAACAAAAACAGAAAAAGAAAAACCACCAAGGAAGAGAACATAAAAGAGGATAGAAGTCCTCCAATCCCCAGAGGAAGTAACCACCAAGGAAGAGGAAGAGAATAAATATGAAACATATTCCACCGAGCAAAAGAAAATTGAAGATTCAATCCCCAGAAGTCCATGGAACGGTGTGACGGTTCACAGGCGACTTTAGTGGACCCAGGGACCCACCTGCAACAATTCCTCTGGTTTTCCCTGCCCAAAGAGTGCTTCTCAAAATAGGAACCGGACCCCTAAAAAGGCATGTGCTTCTTTTTGTTTCCTCTTTAAAACCTTCAAACAAAGGGTCCACCTTGTTCAGACACCCCAAACGTGGTCTCCCAAACAGACGCAGAGGTGGTTGACTCCCAGACATGTGGCTTTGGAGCTGTATTCTGTAGCCACAAGGCTCCTGCAACACATAGTTGCCATTAGAGGTATGGCTGATTTCTGGCCTAGTGGAGAAACCAAGGACTATCCCGTACTTTTCTCATTGTGGCTTCGATGTAATACACACTGGCAACAAATGGCGCAGTGGAGCCTGGCAAACATTTTTACAGCACTAAGAACAGATAGCTCGAGCCTATGGCTTGCTCTTGCCTGCGCCAAGGGGGTCAAAAGGGATCCGTTTTAGGGATGCCTAGTGCACGCCGTTGTCATGCTGGGTTCAAGACTTAGTTCCTATGGATACGTTCCGCAATATAGATGCGTCCGAAAACTGAGGACCACATTTGCAAGCTGCTGAAAGAAATACTGTTTAGGAGGACACACTTCAAAACGCCATGTTTCCCCCTTTTTTTTGGGGCGGGGGGTTCAGGTGAGGGCGGGGGGGCAGGTTTCCACTTGCAGACTTGCGGAGGGCTCCTTCCCCAAAGTTGGCGTTGCAGTCTGAGCGGCCGTTCGGTAAACTCCGGGCTGTTGGGCATACCGAGCTGTGAGCCGAATCCAGCGATGTTCCGAATCGAGGGCTGGCGAACACGTGGGTGACGCGTCTTTCAAGGAATCAGACTCCCCCAAAGTGGCGCAACGGCTTGCCCTTTGGTGTCTCTTTCAAAGCACAGCCTAGGTCCTCCAGTAGAGAGGTTAGAATAAGGGTACCCTTTTTCTGTAGTCTATTTTAGTTGGGGAACCCTCCCCAAAAAAAGAAACGGTAAAAGGGCACTACTGGCGAAGGGGTACCAACTCAAAATGGACAGACCCAAGTCAAGCTTTCACGCTTGCCCTGGCCCTTCCCAGCGACCCGACAACCTCGCGTGGGTTCCAAACTCTTCGGTTGCAGTTTGACAATGAACCACTTGGTTTGGGTTGGCCGGTCCACGTGGTGAAAACACCAACTTCCATTTGTTTAAGCCCACTGAGGAAACAAACCAGAAGCCATAGATTCCCTTTAAAACCAACAAGGGAAAATATACAATATTCTGAAGCAAACGGAGGCAACGGACTGTGTCGGTTTGGCCGGTAAACCCAGTTTCCAACTGCTGCATTGAGAAGAGCCATGCCAGAAGTACTTGACGATCCATTAGAGAGTACCCTTTCTTGAGCGGATGAGCCAAGATCGGTTTGAACTTGCTTTTGACCAAACAAATCAAATGTCTGAACTCTGCCTTGCCGCCCACATTGGCCGATGTTCATTGCTTCAGGCGCACCAGGCAGGGAATAGTTTTCAAACATGGAGGGCGAGTAGCGTGTGGGGAAAGAGGCCGAGTCTAATTTTCGTGCTTCTGATTATCTCATGGACATACAGCTTGCTTTGGGACAAGATGCTTACCCTTTCAGTGTGGCCTGCCCGGAAATATTTTGGTGCGCAGACGCGCCTTGCTGGACACGCCACTTTGGTTCTTCCCAGCATCATTGGCTGCTCGAAGACTGTCATGATTGAGGTCACGTACTGTGGCTGGACGAAATCCATTTCACCACATAAGAACCCCTGGAATGATCATTCCCCTGTAAATACCAACGAACAATGGTTTCCCATGGTTTCTTAGGTGGTGCCAGATTTCGTCCACCCACAGGCATCCATGCATTGCATGAGGTCATGGTTCCCAGTTCTTGTCCAGGACACTTGAACGAGACACACGCAACCAGGCCCTCAGTAAAAAGGCGCCATCCAGAGCCTGACCAATGGACAGGAATGCCAGTCATTCAGCTTGGGCGAAGACTGACACAAAGATAGGTGTCCTTCTAGGGGAAATAGATGGATTTCCCTGGTAGATGGTTAAACCACCGGGCAAACCAGGAATCGCCATCTATTTTTCTAGCAAAACAACCAAAAAGGACACCTATGCACACAAAGAACTCGTTTTACCGCTACTAGATTCAAGCCGGTCACCGAGATGATGCCGAAGCGCACAGGGCACACATTTGAACATGGCGCGTAGCTGAGGGTTGGATTACTGTGACACTTGTCTCAGGCCAAATGTGCAATGGTTCGATCGAGGTCAAACGGGATGCAAGCGGGACGCATTTTGTAAGTCCCTTCACAAGGGCCCATGAGACTTTTCCCAAGACTAGCTCCTCCAGTAGAGAGGTTAGAATCAGGGTACCCCGTTTTTATAGTCTATTTCAGTAGGGGGTTCCCCCTCCCAACCAAAAAAGTTACAGTAGCTTTCAGGGCACGACTCGCTAGGGGACCTAGATGAGTGCTCGACACGTTTTTCCTGAGGCCTCCACTTCCTGAAGCACCCGAGCGCAGCGTCCAGAGCGCTTTGGCTGCAAGTTCTCCTTGTCCTGGAGAGCAACACGCATTCGCACACAGGCACTCGCCGCAAAGACAGATCTATACACCAGCATGTTTAGAAGCGTCTCCTGGGCAGAGGTATTCTTTTGGACAAATCGATGCGTTTTTTTGGTACATGGTTCCTAAGTCCCATCTAAACCAGTCTATGTTTAATCTCTCCTGGGCAGAGGTATTCTTTTGGACAATTAGATGGCCCTGACGAAATTCCAAAACCAGTGGAACCCATCCATTTGTGATCAACCTAACTGATCAAAAGGACACCTGAGCTCCTCCAAACAGCCCCACCCTGAAGGCAAAAGACCCACCCAAACGTCGTGGCAGCCGGGTGATTTCCTCGGTTGCAAGCAGAAGAGAAACCGATTCAAAGGCTCTGAAGCCGCATGGGTTGCAACCAATTCGGAGGCTTCTTTTTCTTTTCTTTGGCCCGCCGACCGAAGATGTCACAATTTTGAATTCACCTCTGTTCCACTTTTCCATATGTCTGCCCTAAATATACAGCTGCTTTGTTGGGGGAAGACCCCAGTTCTGGTCATTTGACAGCCCATTGCCAATGATAGACGCAATCTCAGTTTTCTTGGGCACGTTGGATGATATTTCTCTGCGTTCCTTGCGTCGGACACAGGCTGGTTCTAGGAGAGTCTCTTTCGCTCTTGAGTCCTCCAGCGAAGCTGAGCTCAGATTCTCAGATGGAAGTCCCCAAAACAATGCGCAGAAACAGCGCTTTTTTTTCTAAGAGAAACCTCCGCTCACAGGGAGGCTGAATGTGAGTCAAAGAACAAAACCAGCACAGATGGATTCTGCCCAGCAAACTCCAATCTGACTAAAAACCCCAAAAGACCTGGCCAGCAAGCCCCAACCGGACAACCGGCGACTATCGAGGTCGGCACGTGCCTGCTCGAAAAGGGCCAGCTCGACGGGTCCCTGGACAGTTTCTCCAGGCGTCCGCAGGTGTCTTAGGGTCAGCCCTGGGTGGCTTTCACGGAGATCCGAAAAAAAAACATTCAGCCGCCATGTTGGGATGTCCAGAAAAAGACACACACACACCCACACCCACATGGGTGGCTCAGTTGGTGTGCTCTTGGTCTCCTTTCATCATCCAAAAAAGGGGGGTCAACAGGAACCGACTTTTTCAGGCATCCTTTCTGTTTCCCGTGCAGAAGGATTCCCTTTATCTAGGTCCTCCAGTAGAGAGGTTAGAATAAGGGTACCAACTTTTTTCTGTAGTCTATTTTAGGGGAACCCTCCCCCCAAAAAAAGTTAATAAAAGGGCACTGCTGGAAAGCCTAGTTCTTCTGAGAGAGACCCCGCGACTTCCAGCGGGGACTCGAGCACTCGGGCCTCCATGTCTCTTGGCGCGCGCGACTCCGCGACGCGGCGGCGCCGAGACTTCCCCCCGGATCAGCTGAGGCCAGCAGGCAGGAGCGTCGCTTTTGAGGTTGGTTCTTGGATCGATTCGCCAAGCTGGTGTTCATGTGATCGCCACTTGGGGGAACTATAAGCCACAAATAAGGTTGACCCCAGATTCACGGGCTCAGAAGTAGGACTAGTGGCTTCCGCTACAACGTTCTATCTTGAGATCGGAGACCCAAGTACCCCTTTCTTGGAAACTGGCTGTTTTTTGCAGCCTGCTAAAAAGGAACCGAACCAGCCCACGGCATGTCCGCACATTTATGCCGACTTGTTGCGACCTTGAGCTACAAGTGGACCTCCATTTGTTGAAGGTCCCTGACAGAAATGAGACATACTTCCGGTAGTGACATCACCCCTTTAAAACCAACAGGGGAACATAACAAACATGTTCATTCCCACAAATGGAAGGTGATGCTTGGTGAAGGGAGCAACATATTGACCAAATGCGTCAAAAGCAAGGCACAGAACAAGAAGCTCTGCACCGCACCAGGTTTCCCTGAATTTCCCCGAATCAAAAGTTGATCTATTGACCGCTGGCTTCCTCTTGAAACGATCGCTTTGGCTGGTGTCCAAGAAGGGAAATGGCTCGGAAACCCAACCAATTGACGTTGGAAGGGGAGCAAAACTTTAAATTTTAGCAGTTTAAGTGGCTGGATTTCAACCACTAAACCACCATAAGTGCCAACAAATGTAGCATGTTTCACCACTACACCGCCATCTGTGCAAAAACATGTAACTCATGTTTCCCAACAAAAAAGGCCATGACCCCGGTCTGCCCCGCACGGCTGACTTTCGATGCTTTTGCCGCATCGCACGGCCCAATTCGCCCTGGCGGATTGGAGACAGCGAGCCGGAAGCGGAGGGGTCGAAGGGTACCTCAGCCCCTGGCCACTCAAAGGTCAGAGACTAAACTATTTCCTGGGGTTGGACACCCGCCCTTGAAGCAGTGGGTCCCGAAAAGGCAAACTGGGAGGTTCTTCTTGTCTAGGTCCTCCAGATTTGAGAGGTTGGAGGAAGTTGGTACCCATGTTTTTGTCTGTAGTCTTGTTTTAGTAGGGGAACCCCCCAAAAAAGGGGAGAGAAAGGGCACCTAGCTGGGGGACCTAGCAGTGCTAGCTTCTGGAGAATAGACAAAAGATCGCGAAATAGAATCCGGTTGGTGTTGGCACTGATTCAGAATATTCTACTTTGCTTTCCTCCTCTGTTGGACATGCATTCAAGGACCCAAACGGAACAGACTAACTGTTTTTGTTTTTTCGTGAGTGATCTGTCAGAACTGTTGATTTTTCCACGGGGATCACCGGCGACAGCCCCGTAGCGATGTGGCTCTCTCTCTCTCACTCTCTCTCTCTCTCTTTCCCTCCGTCTCTCCCTCCCTCCCTCCCTCTCCCTCTCTCTCTCTCTCTCTCTCTCTCTCTCTCTCTCTCTCTCTCTCTCTCTCTCTCTCTCTCTCTCTTTTGCTGCGACGCTCAGAGACTTCGACATAACCTACAAATTACATTCAACCACACCTCTCCCTAAAATGGAGATTCCAAGGGTCTACTGGTTGCGCATGTCCATCCCAAAAAACCTGGGGGGTGTATCTGCAGTCTCACTGCG
>CAUJNA010001112.1:3560847-3578347 GCA_963377175.1 Effrenium voratum
AAGGCTAAGGGGGATGGCTGGGAGCCACCAAGTATCAGATGGCTCTTTCAAAGCAACCTGAGAACAAACAAAGCAGCAAGGCTATCCTGGCGCCAAATGATCTCTGCTTGGTATGTGGGGGGGGAGGTCGTGAAAATTGGGGGTCTTTGTCGGTATCCCTTTCCTTCCAGTTGTGTTTTTGTTAAACATCCAGTAGTGATAGATTCCCTTTAAGACCAGCAGGGGAAATAAAACATCTTCTTAAACAAATGGACGTTTTGCAAGGCGGCAAACAGTTGCCAAAGCTTGCCAGATCGGCCTTCGGCGGCGTTCGCTCTGGGTCCATGCCCAAATCCTCTGCTGCCTCACGGCGTGTCAAGGTCAGTGGCTGACGAAAAAAACCAACTCGCCAGAGCATAGGTGTCCTTTTAGGGGGTTTAGATGGCCCTGGTAGATGATTAAACCACCAGGCAAACCAGTGCCATCTATTTTTCTAGCAAAACAACCAAAAAGGACACTTATGCGCCAGAGCCACGCTTTTTTTTTTAATAAAGTTTTGTTCCCCCAAGACGTGGGACACTGATGCCTCTCGGTGCATTAAAAAAGGGGGCACATACCAAGAACTCAATTGCTCACCTGGCCGGTCGGGTCGGATGATCTGTCCATTTGCGGAGGCACCCTCTGTCACTGTTTCCGGTGGAATTCACTCGGAGCCGCCGCCGTAGCCTCTGAACCGACTGAACGTCCATTTGCTGAAGGCCCCTTTCAAAACATTTTGTTTGTCCAATAGTGAAATCGATTCCCTTCAAAACCAACAGGGAAAGTAACACACACACATCGATTCTTCAACGAATGAATAGTGATAGATTCCCTTCCAAACCAACAGGGAAAACAACACCTATTCTTAAACGAATCAAAAGTTATTGAGCCAACGTCAGGGAAGGAGCCTTAGATTCTTTTTCGGGCCTTTGGCCATCGCAACTCTCCCGTGAGGTCAGATCGTTTGAGCCGAAGAGGCTACCCTTCCTCCCACGTTGCAGAAGGCACCTGAGGGCACCTGGAAGATCAGCTTCCTCTTGGGACCTTTTGTGAGGTGCCATGGCGTTAGTGGGAGAGAGGGGGCTGGTTTAAAGAAGTGGACACCAGGGGAACCCACCCATCTTGGGGGTTCCCCGATTTTGACACATACCCCCAGACATCTGGCTGTGGGTCAAGCCTAGGTGCCCAACATGAAACCCTGGTACATGGAGCCAAGAACTGGCTTTTTTGTAACGACCTTTTTGCGTTTCTCTCTGGTTTCCCCCTCAAACACCCAGCCAAAAAAGCGGGTCCAACTTGGAGAGGCGTTTTTTGAACCTTGTTTGGGTGCCAAACTGACCTCCTCCACGGTGGAACCGCCTTTTGGACCTTCCTTCTCCGGCCAAAAGACGACATCGAGACATACTAAAGTGCGGGGGCCCCGGACCTTGACCAACTTGGTGTGCTCCCGCATCTTCCAGAAGAGCTCATCGCCCTTCTCGAACTGCCCGGCCTCATTTGGCCACATGGCCATGGCGATGGCGAGCCATGGCGAGGGCAACAAAAAGGACCGCCCCTGCCGTTTTATGCTCAGGTGACTTGTTTTAATTTTTATTTTTCCCCGGCAAGCCGGTGCAATTGCATGATGCCCCGTTCTATCTCCCGGGTGAGCTTCCCCCTTTGTCACGCCTTCCACGATCAACATTCAGAACCAAGTTTGTCGGCTCACCAACCCCAAAGGAAATCCGGTTCAGTGCGCCACATGTCAACCATTCCTCGTTTTCCTCGAAGGTCAAGTCCGAGGTTGGGGGAACTGTTCCAACATCTTCACACTGCTCTTGCGGGCATCCCTATCCCTAGGTCTCCGTGGGTAATTATCCCGAAAGGCTGTCCATGCTGCTTGCTTAAACCTGTCATCGGACCCCCGGCGTTCTCACAGGCCCGGATCGCTGGCATATAGTTGTCCTGCGCACATGTCAGCGCCTTGAAAGAATCAGAGGGAGAAGGGACGAGTAACGACTAGTACTGTCGACCAAATCCCTGGCTTGGGACTTCAGGAAGTTCGCTCTGTGTCTCCGAAAAAAAAAAGAGAGGAAGTCTTGTCTTGCTGTGGATGGACGAAATCCATTTCGCACCACCTGAGTAAACCTGGAATGATATGTGATTCCCCAACGAAAGAAACCCAACGAGCGTTGTGGTTTCAAACACAGTTTCAATTCGGTGGTGCGAACGGATTTCATTCATCCACAGCATGAATCCAACCTGGAGGGCCGTTGATTCTGGGAATCCGCTTGCGGATCTTTTCCTTCCAGGAATCTCTGCTGAACTGCTGCCTTAGTGACTTAGTGTCCATGGGAAACAACACCTTCTTTGGACAAGCTCGCCAAACAGCTAGCAACTGACATCCTCAAGCTGCGAAAGACAGCTCAAGCCACGATTTTAAGGCCCCCATTTTGTTTGTTTCACATGGCATCACTGCTGAGACGCTTCCTTTTTCGATTTTTGGACGAAGGGCTTGGAGAAAGGCCTTGGTTCGTTGCTGGTCTCTGGCCATCCTATCCTTCGGCTACTGCCCAGTTTTCAATGCCCGCAGGGAGGAGGGGGGCGCCTATTCCATGACATCTGCTTTCAGCCCATACCCTAATTGCCGCTGCCAGAGGGTAGGGGAAATTAGGACAAGGCGGGAATCCTGGGATAACAGGGGCTCTATGCCCACCTTCCGGTGTTTCACAATGCTCCGGTGCGCTCGGATCCTCGTTGGGCACGATGCCGTATTCCCACAGTTGGTCCAGGAGATTCAGGGCCTGCGCGCGCTCGTTGCTTGGGTGCGACTCAAATACTAGGTCCTCCAGTAGAGAGGTTAGAATAAGTTGGTACCAACTTTTTCTGTAGTCTACTTTAGTAGGGGAACCCTCCCCCAACAAAAAGGGTAAAAGGGCACCCAGCTGGGGGACCTTGCCAAGTTTGCACAACCCGCATAAGCCTTGGCTCAGACAGCATAGGTCTTCGTTGCTTGGGGCTGCGCGAAAGCCGAAAGCCACTGCTTTGATCAGGCCCCGAGTTTTGCTACGCATGGCAAAGGCGAACGTTGCGAAGTTGCAGATCGCACCTGGTCACGACTCCCAGTGGTATGTCATGAGCCCTGTGAGGTGTCAAGGAAAATTATGGCCTCCATTTGCTTCAGCCCCCGAAAAAGCAAAGCTTCCAAGAGTGAGATCGCTTCCCTTTAAATCCACCAGGGGAAAATCGAATACATCAGCTCAGCAAATGGAAGCTCCATGCTGGGCACGTCCATTCCTTTCTGAAAGCGCAGGCACGTCCTTCCAGCCCGTCCGGAGAACCCAAACCTTTGGGTGTGGTGGTCAAAAATCGGGTGACCCTAAAATTTTTGTTGCCCAATCGGTGAATGACAAGGACGAAAACCAGCGGTCCATATCCTGGTGGTCTGATTTTGGGCCACACCCGGTGCAATCTTTGTTGCTGGCGCCGCTGGGAAAAAGGGCAGGCCCCTGCGGTGAACGAGTGTCGATGGGCACGGGGCAACATTTTTGAATCCGATCGTTGAAATAACATTGGCGTGAAATTCAATGTGGGACCCTTTGGTGGCTCTTGATCGATATTCGCCATATGGCCGTGGCTCAAAAAATGCACAACAATGGCACTTTGCTAAATGGAAACTAACACTCCAACTTGTGTAGGCCTGGGTCTTTCAAATCTTGAGCCACCACCCATACAATCTCTTGCTCTCTCAGCCGGGGCTTAAGAACCAGTCGCTTCGCCGTTTGTTTGCAAAACCACAGGGTACCCCTTTCAAAGCTCCAAAGGGACCCCGAAATGGAAGACTCGGTTCCATTTACGGAGGCCTTCTGGGAGCTCCCACGGAGCTCCCACGTTTCGAACAAATTCCCCGCCTTCTCCCACAAGGCGCCCTGCTCGCAGGCCATCAAGGCATGCTCCGCGCCGATGCGCAAAGGCGCCTGGCACCAGGCGGCCAGGCACTTCCCTCGCTCGTTTTTGGAAGCTTCGGGTCGAATCCCACAGCTCGAAGCCGGCCTGGTGGGCCAGAGCCCCAAAGCTCCAGTGGGAAACTCCAGACACGGGTTGAACTTGAGGCAGTTGGATCAGCAAAACCACCCTGGGTCTTGAGACCTTTTTGGTCATCTACTTCGTGGCCTGAGATGGAGCCTTAAGCTCGTCAAGGAGATCTGCTGAAAGTGCAGAGGTCTTCATGCTGAGTGTTCCCAAGGTTCTTCCTGGCACTGGGTGTCCAAAATTAGCAACCCGCCTTGGGTGATGGCGTTTGCACCCAAATGGAGTCAGCTGCTACGGCATGTCTCAAACAATGCAGGATGCTGGCTGTTCTTCCAGTCGCCATGAAATATGTCAGACAAAGGTTCTGAGATTCTTATGGCTTGGCCTTGCCTATTGAACTAGCAAGGCTACTCCTCAGGCTCGAAATTCCAGCCCGGAGTTGGTTCCAAAGCAACTCGATCTCCATATCTGCGGACTGTGCAGCATCGAATCCCTACAACTAACATTCGGGTAGAGCGCATTCGGCCAAAGGACAAAGGTCGTCAAGCCAGATTGAGTTCCCGAAACAACAACTTCAATCTGCGTGTCTGCGCGGGGTGCTGAGTAAGAAAGTGCCTGCAACAAAATAATAAGGGGCAACAACAAGCAAGGCCTGGCCAAAGTCTAGATGTAAAACCACAACAAGCGAAGTATGCCAAACATAAAACCATGCTTGGAATTGCCTGGCAAAACAACTGGGACGATGCAATTACACGTGGGCATCCCTTGCGCCCTTATGCGCTGGTATTGGAAGGGTATTGGTGGGTTTGCACTCTGGCGCTTCTCCAACTCGGCTGGACAAAACAAGTGTAGCGCGCAAAGTACACCTGGCAGCTTCTCGACCATGGCAACCTCTCAGCATACATCGCAATTCACGACGTACACGTAGGCATCTCCAGGGCAATTGTTTGGATTCGGCCTGCGGGTTGGCTAGCGGTTTGGCCCTTGCAAGTTCCTTCCGCAATCTTGGTTAGCGACAACAGCTTGGACGTCAGGACAACAAGCTCAGGGATGGGCCCTCACATAATGAAAAGGCGAGTTTGTTTGTTGTCGACTCAGGTGCTAAAGAGCACCCCCATCTTCCTCTCGGGTATATCCAAAATTCGGGGGGCTGTTTCGCACCCAAAGCCACGCTTTAAACAGGCCGACTCCGCCATCTGCTTACTCTGCATCTCATCCAGCGTCTCGACTGCCTCAAATGCATGGGGTTTTTCTTTGATGGCTGGCACTCGAGCTCAGGACACTCCAATCAGATGCTTGGAACAAGGATGCATGGGCACAAACGCAACGCAAGTCGTCACCTCTCCAAGGCACCGCTTTGATGCGAACCTTCGAGCTCTGGGACACCAGAACCAGTTGGTTCTTTTGGGGATGCTTTGGTTGAGGAGTATAGCTTTTCAACACAGATCCCTCAGTTTAAACCATCAAAGCAGGAACCCAAATGATCAGGTATTCGGATCGATCCCTCTCCGATTGGATCCCACTTTAGCCAATGCCAGCATGCACCCATTAGCGTTGGAGAAGCTATGCCCGTGTCACGAGCTCTTGTCGAAATGGGACTGGTGGGATCCTGTTAATCCATACACCAAGGGCAAGCACGTAATTCATGATGTGGCCACATGGGCCCATGGGTGTTTCTCAAAGTCGACCCAACTTGGTGAGCGTTTTCCTTTTCCCCGAACCACCAAGACTTGGTCCTCTTCCGTTTGCTTACGCCCCCTGGAAACAATGAAGCTATTTCCAGTGGTAATGATTGCCTTTAAGACCAACCAGGGAACATTAAACAATATTCATTGCAATGGCAGAAAGCCGTAGGGAGGTGGTCGCGTTCTCCCTCTTCCCATGGTTCATTTCAGCAGATGGAAGTTCAGTAAAAAGTATTCCTTTCAGCACATGGAAGGCTTTTGGTGGTTTCAACCTCTAACTTCAGCAAATGGAGGCTGAGGTGTTTTGTTTTTTGCATAGCCCTGGCATTAGCCTAACCCTGGCACAGCCTGGAGACACTAACGGACAAAGGTTTGGGGTAGGTTTAGGGTAGGCTTGGGGTAGTCCGGCCCTTCTCAGCATCACCAGGTTTTGGTTTAGGCTGGGTTTAGGGTGGGTTTTAGGTTGGCTCAGGGTTGGCTCCGGGTGGGTTCCAAACCTATTAATTACACCAGCGTAGACCCCAGATAGCACATCACGGCTACGAACCATTATGCAGCATCATAATGGTTCCCGAGGCATCATGATGATGTTGACAGCATCATGATGATGTTGAAAGCATCATGATGATACCACAGCCACTCAGCATCATGCTGATGCACCAGCAACGAACGATTCCGCGCCACATATCTAGCAGAAAAAAGGCAGAGACGACGTCCTGATGAGTTCGACAGCATCATGATGATGCGGACAGCATCACGATCATGGTGATGCGAACAGCATCATGGTAATGGTAAAATTGAAAAGGCAGCATCATGATGATACCACAGCCACGAATCTTCTCGCGACAGCGTAGTGAAATTCAGCATCATCCTGATGTTGGCAGCAATCATGGCGCCACCACACCCACGAACCATAACGCAGCATCGCAGCATCGCAGTGACAGCAGCATCATGACGCGGGTGACAACATCATGATGACACACCAGCCACGAACCACGCACCATGACAAACGACTGTTAGACTACTAGAGCAGCAACAACACCGTCACCAACACCTCAAGACAGCAGCCCCAACAGCACCCCAACGCAGCACCCGCACCAGCATTGGACAGGTCCCCGAGCACCGAGCACCTTGCCGTCACGTACTGTCACCAGCCCGAACAGCACCTCAAAACTGTACCTGCGCCAGCACCCCAAAGTGCATGCCCCCTAGCTCCCAACCGTCGATCTTGCAAAACAATCCCACTTCTTCATTAGAAGTTAGAACCCCGGCAGCCCAACACAGCAGTTGCACCACCACCCCAAACTGCGTCAAGCTCGCAAAACAGCACCAGCACCCCGAACTACATCTGGCACCCGGCCGTCAATCTCGCAAAACAGCACCTCCACCAACACCCGAAACTGCATGCCCCCTAGCACCCGGCCATCACTCTCGCAAAACAGGCAAACACTCTCGCAAAACAGCACCTCCACCAACACCCCAAACTGAATGCCTTTAGCGCCCGGCCAACTCTCGCAAAACAGCACCTCCACTAGCACCCCAAACTGCATGCCCCCTAGCACCCGGCCATCACTCTCGCAAAGCAACACCTCCACCAGCACCCACTGCATGCCCCGTAGCGCTCGGCCATCAATCTCGCAAAGCACCTTCACCAGCACGTCACACCTGGCACCCGGCCGTCAATCAGCACCTCCACCATCACTGTCGCAGAACAGCACCTCCACTAGCACCCCAAACTGCATGCCCCCTAGCACCCGGCCATGCAAAACAGCACCTCCACCAACACCCCAAACTGCCTGCCCCCTAGCACCCGGCCATCACTCTCGCAAAACAGCACCTCCAAGCATGCCCCCTAGCACCCGGCCATCACTCTCGCAAAACAGCACCTCCACCAACACCCCAAACTGCATGCCCCCTAGCACCCGGCCATCACTCTCGCAAAACAGCACCCCCACCAACACCCCAAACTGCATGCCCCCTAGCACCCGGCCGTCAAGCTCGCAAAACAGCACCTCCACCAGCACCCCAAACTGCATGCCCCCTAGCACCCTGCCATCACTCTCGCAAAACAGCACCTCCACCAACACCCCAAACTGCATGCCCCCTAGCGCCCGGCCATCACTCTCGCAAAACAGCACCTCCGCCAGCACCCCAAACTGCATGCCACCCGGCCGTCAATCTCGCAAAACAGCACCTCCACCAACACCCCAAACTGCATGCCCCCTAGCACCCGACCATCACTCTCACAAAACAGCACCTCCACTACTAGCACCCCAAGCTGCATGCCCCCTGGCACCCGTCCGTCAAGCTCGCAAAGCAGCACCTCCACCAGCACCCCAAACTGCATGCCCCCTAGCACCCGGCCCTCAATCTCGCAAATCACTTTTCCTTCTTTATTAGAAGTTAGAACCCCTATAGCTTTCAGCTATCTGGGGAAAAACAAATTTGGGGGTGGCTGTGTTTGCGGCAGATGGTTCAGTGCCGGTTTATGGTGAGGCTTCTTGAGGCTGGTCTCGGGTGGGTTTAGGGCCGGTTTCGCGTGGGTTTAAAATTGGCTTCGGCCACGGTTGTGTTTTAAGCCTTGAAACACAACCGTGGCCGAAGCCAATTTTAAACCCACGCGAAACCGGCCCTAAACCCACCCGAGACCAGCCTCAAGAAGCCTCACCATAAACCGGCACTGAACCATCTGCCGCAAACACAGCCACCCCCAAATTTGTTTTTAATAGGTTTGGAACCCACCCGGAGCCAACCCTGAGCCAACCTGAAACCCACCCGAAACCCAGCCTGAGAATTTTGAAAACGATGCTGAGGATGTCAAAACGATGCCGGGCCTGAACCGACTACCCCAAGCTTACCCTAAACCCACCCTGAACCCATCCCACACCTTTGTCGCACCGAGCCGCCAAGCAACCAAGCAACCAAGCAACCAAGCCACCAACCAAGCAACCAAGCAACCAAGCAACCAAGCAACCAACCAACCAAGCAACCAACCAACCAACCATCCAACCAACCAACCATCCAACCAACCAACCAACCAACCAACCAACCAACCACCTGCCAGGGTTAGCTCTGTGCCAGGGCTAGGCAAAAAAACACCCTTTCCGCAAATGGAAGTTCAACAAAAAGCTTCAGCAAATGGAGTCCGCCAGAAATGCAACGGCAAAAAGACGATGGTCGTGACACGCCTTCCGCCAGTGGCCCCAGGTGTTGTAGGCCACAATCGCTGCCGTGTAGGTGGCCGGAGTCCTGGCAAACGTCCCAGCTGAGACCCATACGTATATATGCATATGCATATGTATACATTTTTGCTATATATATAAATATGTAAATATATATATATATAGCATATATATATATATATATATACATACTATATATAGACCATATATATATATATGTATATATATATACATATACACCATATATATATATATATATATATATATACATATGCCATATATACACAAATATATGGCTGCCAGGGGGCGGGGGGGTACCCATTGGTAGCTGTAGGGAGGGACTAGGACCTGAAACACCTGTACACTTGTGGCCAGTGGCGGTATATCCCATTCAATACCTGGCAGTTTCAACATAGACCCTCCAAAATGGTCATTGTCCTTTCGTGCTCCCTTCAAACCAGCCGCAAAAAATAAGACCCTCAAAATGAAGATCCCAAAACGCGTCAAACTTTCAATGGGCGCTTCTGCTGTGACTTGGAGCAACTACGGGGGAGGACAGCTAGAGGACGCATCTGCGCTGCTTATTCTCTAATGCTTGCTTGGGACAATAGGCGGCTAAGAGAGAAGCTGCATGTGAGGTACATGGTGCCATGAATGGCAGCTTTCGGACTTCCGCCTGAGCATTGCCGCAAAAACATGATCCTAACGCAGTCAGTGGGGCGGCCAGGCAAAGCTGAAACTTAAGCGACACAAAACGCCCGATCCGTGCACACACACACACACATGTGTGTGTGTGTGTTCCCGCTCAAACATTCATATGTAAACCGCAACATGGAAGTGTCTCAGTGGCTTTCCAGGTTCCTGCTGCCCATTGGGAGGGAATCTAAGAGGTTGAAAAAAATTCCCTGATGCCGCAGATGCAGCAGGCTCCATCTTGCTTTTCTCAATAACCACCATTTTCGCTTGGCCTGGTTCCCGGATGACCTCAGATTCCCGAAGGGTTTGCCACTTCAAGTGTGCTGATAGATCACTCCAAAATCTTGTCAGCTCTAAAATGGGCTTCCACATAGCCACGGGCGTTTATGAGCTCAATGCTAACCCTGAAAGGGGGTGCATGCGAGATCCTATGAGTGAATAAACAGAGCCAGCCTAAGCTAACCCGGATTTGTGGCCAATCAACTCACGTCAAAGCAGAATGTGTCAAATCAAAGGGCGGGGTTGCTGCATGCGCTTCAAAGGGGACCAAACCCTCTCGTAACCCAAGAATCTTGAGGATTGCCCTTGAACAGCCCGAAGGGGGGTTTTCCCAACAAATTGGGGCAACACTATCAACAAAAGGGGGTCCCAGATTTTTCTGGTCGGGTTTTGGTTGGCTCAAGCACGAGAAACAACCTCCCAGCCGACCGCCCCAAAAGGGCCACAAGACGGGCGGACTCTTCTAATCCTCTGCCCTGAGCCGGTGCCGCTATAGTGACCCGGGGCAAGCGTCTTAACACCTAATTGGAAGCATAGTAATTTTCGGCTGAGGCACGCACACACATATATATATATATATATCTACTGATTTATTAATTTATTTGCATATATATATATATATATACACATGTGTTTTACTTTACTCTTTTTTGATTTTGTCTAGACAAACAGTGTGTATGCGTATGCCCATGCGAATGCATGTGAATATGTCTACTTATATTAAGCATGTATGTACGCACGTAGATGTTTTGGCGAACTTCGGGTGACACATCGCACGTCTGCTCGCTATACATGGCTTCCCACCTGGCAAGCTTTCGTCCACTGTCCTGCATGCTTCACAGCTCTTCGTCTGATTCAAGTATGCATGCAGGGAGTGGACGGACTTGTGGCCAAGGGACAGTATGCATGTATATTCTTGTGGCACAAGGGACGGACTTGGCCAAGGGCGCTCAACAAACAGTGGCACTTTGTGAGTCGCCTAGCAACTGTGTCACGTGGCGTGTCGAGTTTTGGCAAAAACCACCTCCACACGGCGAAGCTTCAACCGTCGGATTCTCCGGCGCCTGCTTCTAAGCCTATCTTCCTCTGACCAATGTGTGTATATACTCACTTCCCTGAGTGGATTGGCCAGAAAACCAAGTCCAAACTGCTACTTCCATTTGCTTAAGCCCCCTGGGAAAAATAAAAATACGTCCAGTAGTGATAGATTCCCTTTAAAACCAACAGGGGAAAATCAAACATATTAAACAAGTGGAAGTTTAGCTTACCACTACAATGGTGGAAATTCAAAGTGAGCAAAGTCCATGAGCTCAGGAAGAGAGCAGCACATCTGACGACCAAGGCTCTCGGATGCCCGAGCCAGGGTTCTCGACGAGCGCAAGGCGCTCAAGGCCCGCTGCTTCCAAAAGACCAGGTGAAACATGCAGCCAGCTGTTTCATCGGAAGCGAACCCTTGCGTCCAGGTCTTCGGGAGCCCGTATATCGATTGCAAGGGGTGGGGGGGTCATAGATTCAGATTGTGCAGGTTGCACTGGTCGCTAGTTGCTGTCTTCATGCCACATTCTTGCAAATAGATTCATAGCACTTTCATTCAAGAAGGCGATTGGTTGCGCTTTCCTGCGCTCTTTGTTTTGCAGGGATCAAATCACTGGATTTCCTGGTCAAAGTTTGCAATGGTCTGGTGCGATCCGTTGAAATCACCACTTTTGGTGGTCCAAAGAAGGGAACCGAACACCCCAGGGGCCCAGTCAGGTTAGCTTTTAGCCACCTGTTGTGTTTGCAGGCAGCCCCCCCCCCCCCCCGGCGGTATGGCCCACACTTTTGTTTGCAGATGGTAATCCCTGAGCCGTCCCCTCACTTCCCACCAGCCAAGACCCCGGGCGCGCATTTCCTTCCAAAGCTCAATGGCCTCTTTGGGGCACTTCACCTGCTCTCCGTGTATCGTGGGTCCCAAATTGCTAAAAACAGAAGCTGGGCCGTCCGTTTTCAGATCCCCTGCGAAAGTGAAGAACTTGTGACCCAGCAAACGCACTCAAAAGCTGCAAACGTAAGGAACCGGATGGCTGGGAGCCACCCAGGAAACTGTCGGTGCTGCTACAGAAAAGTTAAAGGACACCACAAAATGCAAATTTTCGTTGGATTTCTCCATGAGACGAACCCGGAAGGAACCCTGTAATCCCACTAACATGGCACCTGCCAGGGGGTTCATTTTTTTTCCCAGGTACCCTTTCCCAGTGGGAGAAAGGGTACCTTCTGCTTCACACAGGCTGTCGGGCGTGAATATACAGCCCTCAAGCCTGATCAGGATGTCACAAAAACACAATTTGAGTCATAATCAAAACACGGTACTCAAATGGTCTACCCAGAGCCATGCTTCAAGAATTAAGAAGGCGGATATCCGCAGCTATTTCTGGCAAGGGGATTGTCCCTTACTAACCTTCATCTACTCGGGTTTTGATCAAGTGGCTCATTTGGCTTGTCATCCCCTGGCTTTGCTTGTGCAAACGGAGGCGCTACACGCCCGAACTCACCAACCTCAGGGCGTTGACCTTCCACTGCTCTAGGGGTTGATTCCATTTCCATTCTTTTCAGCCATCGTTCTTTTCAAAAACTGATCGCCATTTCCCCGGGGTTTTTGGTGGTTTTCTAGAAAGAAGGATCCCTGGAAAGAATGGGGAAGGAAGTTACCCCTAGAACTGTGCGCAAATGAGCCAGTCACTGCATGTTGAAACATGTTGAGGCGCCATAAGATAACTTCCTGGATTGCCGGTTGCTGTTTTTCTCCATGCACTGTACCCCAAAAACCAGCAACAGTGACTGAAATAAAACAGCAACTTGGCTCTCTAGGTTGTCACTAGTACAACACACCTAACCTCGCGCACCGAAATCGCCGTAACGATTCCTCACAGCCAATATAGATCACAAAATGAGCACATAAGAGGTCAATGCATCAGTAAGTAGCTGAACTTGATGAGTCATTTGGATAAGAACAAACGGTAAAGGAAAGGGTTCTTACCCCATTTAAACTCCAAGCCCTGGGGAAGTTAATCTTTTATATAGCCCATGTTACCCCCAACAAGTTGGAAAGTGGTGTTTTTAAGAGGTAAGGGTTTCGCGAGATGTCACTTCACCTTTAAACTTTGATTGACCCCCTAGAGTTGGGAAGCTGTTCACGCTCTTCCCATGATCACCCTCGAGACTCTGGTGGCAAAACGCCGGCTTCAAAGCTTTCAGTCATACTCAAGGAAGCAGTTTTTGGCGGGCACGGCACATCACCCAGGCATAGCTTCTTTTTCCAAAGGGTGCTTTATCATGAAGCAAACATTTGGCTCACTCGCCCTCGCGCCCCTAATCCCTGCGCTCTCCCTTGAGCCACACAAGTAAGATCGATACATCTTCACTGCATGGGCAGAAAGGCTCCTGATGAACTTTACCATCTTGACATGGGCTTTTAAGGGCTACAGAAACGCTCCGGATGAACTTTACCTCTCCAGCGAATTTTTCGGAAAGTTCCATCAAAGCCTGAAGGAAGCCAGCGCCTCACCGCCACGAAACCGCGCTCCGCTCTTTGCGCCTGCGCCATCTTCTTCATGGCACACCTGAGTGACTGCCGCGTTTGGAGGAAATCCCAAAAGGGAAGGGAGGAAACGCAGCGGACATGGCCAATCTGCGGCCCGCAAGCCACGGCCCCCATTGAAAACTCGTCGCAGAAAGCCAGGGCTGACACATACGCAAGGTCAGTTCCCACAGGCGCCTCGCAGATTCAGGAACGAGCGAAACAAGTACAACGAAACCGCTGTGCTCCATAATTTGTTCCCAGAGAACAGGTTTCAATATGTAATGGCAAATCCAACTACTCCAGCCAAGTACCAACTGAGCAGCACCCGAAACTGATTTTAGCTTGCACTAGGATGGTCATAAAGGTTTATTGTAGCCTTTGCTATCCATGGGAAACACGACTCTTTTGGGAATGGGAACTAAGCAGAACTCATGGTCGACTTTTCTCGGCGGGTGCCCTTTTGGTGGGGATTGATCACATCTCGAGGGAACACTCCATCAATAGGACGGGTTCTACTTAGATCCGGGGTCAACAGTAGCTATCATCTTGGTTGACGTTGGAAGGCGAGCAAACAATTAGATTTTAACAGTTAAGTGCGGATTTCCCACTAAACCACAATAAGCAAAAATGTAAAATGTGTCCCAACGACAACCATGTCATTACCCTCCCACCAATTAACATGGAAGCTGACGAGGGGGGGGTTCCCGAAGACCATTCTCCTTTTTAAAGGGACCCGCTGTCAGATTCCATGTTACTTGGTGGTGGAAGGAACAATCTAAGCAACCGCGGCCACTGGACTTTTCTCGGCTTGGCCCTCGGCACATACTCCCAGGTGGTGATAAACAGCTTGCGCCTCGGACGCAATGCATAGCAAACACACGTCGTGCCCATGCGAGAAGAGATCCACGTAGCTCCCCAAAAGCAGCAACGACTCTACTCAAACAGGTGGAGATATTGAAACTTGGCACAGAAGCTAAATGCTCAACCCGAAACTATCGTATCCTGTCAGCATGAGGTGATTGACACTTCGCCTGAGAAATTCTGTGCCGCGCACGATCGTAGTGGCACCCTTTGTGGGCAAGACGAAGCCAAAAGCGCTTGGACGGGTCCTTTGGCTATGCCTGAACTTCCGCTTGTAAAATTCCGAAGGGGAACATGTATGGAGAGGTCTGAAGGATCCTCCCATGGGTGTGCCCCAAAATCGGGGAAGAAGACACGCCCACATTCCTAGATGTCCTTTTGGACACAAACACATGGCACTAGGTAAATATGATTAGAACCAAATCGAAACCAGTGCCATCAATGTTCGAGCTACGGGCGTCTCCCACATTCTTTCTGGAATCGACCAACACTTGCGTCCTCGGGTGGCTTTAATTTGACTCATACCCTCTTCAGAATCGAGGCTTGCCCAATCCTAATCCAAAATCTCGTTTGGGACACCACAACAAACTTCTCAAACCTGAACATGGTAGGAAATCACCGCTTTCTGCAGCCCACTGACAATGAACAAAACACACGAGGAAACAAGCAAACAAAACAACATGGAAAGATCAAAGAAGCAAACCATTTCCCCCTTTCGCAACAACTTTCCTTGACAATGAAGCACTTAAACATTTAACAAAAACCCACTAAACCCTACAAAGCAAACAAAACCCAAGTTGAACCGGACGGCTGGTTCCGAACCACCGGGGCAAATCACGGCTTTGGTTGTTGAACAGCTCAGGTGATCTCATAGCTCAGCCGCCGGCGCTTTCATCAGCTCGATGGACCAGCGAGCCTTGCTCGCCTTGCAGTCCGGGTCCTCACGCTTTCGTCTTTCAAAGGCATCGAGCGTATCGGACCAGGGCCCCCGAAGTCAGCGAAATGTTGGCTCTCCCGAAGTCGCGAGTTGGTGAAACAAATCTCGAAGATTTTGGATTAAAAAGCGAGTTGTGAAGAGTCGAAGATTTGTTGAAGATTGGAGAGTACGAGAGTTTTGGAGCTGGCTAAGGGCTGATTTCAAATGTGGGAAAGGATTCAGACATCCACACCTTGGCAAGAAACCAGGGGACGGTCGTCATTTCTTTCCTTCCCACTGGTTGCTTCATGGTTCCCTCAAAGTGCCTCGGGTGGAATCGGGGAACCCAGGCGTTCGCAAGCCCACGGAAGGCCATTTCTCCAAGCGGGTCTCACGTTACACTCCAGGTCCTAAAAGTGATTTGGAGAACTCCCCCTGAAGTCGATGTACATCATGATTTCCTTTCAAGTGCCTTTGTTTCCTTTTGCATGCGTTTTAGCGTCGCGCGGAGTCGCTCTGCATCCGAGAGAGAGGGAACTCCCCTGAAGAGAAAGGGTATGTATGGGTGTGTCATTTGTTGAGGGCACCCTTGGTGCTGCTTTGAAGGAAGGGCGAACCTCCAGTTGGGGCCCTGGTTGCCTTATCTTTAAACAAGGCAGGCAAGGACTCCATCACCCCAGAAGCTTAACTTGTTTCAACACACAAAAGGTGATGCTTTTCCAGCCACCATTAGATTTATAGGAACCTCTGGGGGGTAAAAATAACCCTTTAAGGGGAAGCCATGTCCTTGAGCACACACCAAGCCAACATCTCAGGTCGGTCCCTGAGGTTGGCAATGAGCGCTTGCTTGCTGCGCCTAGGGAGGCGAAACGATGCCGTGGGTGTTCCCGTGGCTCCCACGAAACACAGACCCTCTTGTGTCCCATCGTCGTCGTCATCATCAGCAGCAGCAGCATCAGCATCATCATCATCATCATCACCGTTATCGTCGTCGTGTGTTTGAAACTGGGACCCCACCTTCGATCTGAACCTGTTTGGATCACTCAGTTGGCGCAACAATCGTGTTTTGAGAAAATCTTGCATTGTACCTGCGCGAGAGCCCTCGATTCTCTGATATTTCTTGAAGATCATCACCTAGCAGCTTTGCCGTGCAGGCAAAACACCGCTTCTCCCCCCAAAAATGGCAATCCCGGTTGACATAGCCCTGGCCATGCGCTCTACACCATTCATCTCGATTCTGATTCACCCGCTTCTAGCCTTCTCTCGGTCCCCGGCACGCTGGGTCTGATGTTGCTGTAGCTGTGGCCCAATGGCTTGTTCGGCCTGAACGGAAAATCGAGCCATGAGTCTCAGAAGCGGCGGGCTAGCCCAGACCAACATGGGCCCCATTTTGGATGGAAGGAACCCCCTGAGCCAATCATATTGCGGATGGACGAAATCCTGCACCTTAGAAACCCAGGAATGATTCGATTCCCCTGCAAAAGTACCGACAAACAATGGTTTCAACCATGGTTTCATTTCGTGGTGAAGGGGATTTCGCAACCATCGACAGTATGCAACCACTTGCCTTTTCGCAAGCACCACCTTCAAAACAGCTCTGCGACCAAGGGCAGCTGCCAGGCTCTCATGCGCAAGCAGATCAGATGCGCTCAGGCTCGGTCCATGCGAAGGCACAGCCTGCGAGCGCAAGCTTTGCGGTTGGGGGACACCCGACGTTCGTGAAAAAAATGCACGTCCTTCAATGCTTTACGAGATAGCCAAGTTGCGATCGATCTTTTCAGTCACCGTTGCTGGTGTTTGGGGTAAAGTGCATGGAAAAAAGACAGCAACTGGCGATCCAGGTTAAGAAAAAACAAAGTTGCGCAAGCTCGTCCAATGCTCTGCTGGTGATTTGGAAACCTCTGTTTTGCTCGTTTGCTCGTTGTAACTGGCTTAAAGCGTCATCCCATGCTCGTTTGCTCGTGCCCTAAACCCAGCCAGTCAGTGAGGAAAGTCCTCAGATTCCTGGAGTTCGGCAACTGTCGATATGGAGACATTCTTAAAGCCAACCCCGGAAGGCAGATCCACAGGGTGCTAAGTTTCAAGCAGGCGGTTGACACTCTGATTTCCATGACCACCAACATCTGTTCAATCCTGCAAGTAGGGAGACTTATGTTGAGCCCTGCTTCAGGGAGAGTGCTTGCACCAGATCTCCTTTCCATCAAGAAAGAGAGCCCACTGCCAAGGAAGAGCTCGTTGCAAGACGACTACTCCATAAACTTCGTTGAGTGTGGGTGAGCAGCGAGTCAGGACA
>CAUJNA010001112.1:3583347-3590847 GCA_963377175.1 Effrenium voratum
AACGCACAGGTTGCGGCTCCGAGCGGCCGGAACGCATATGGCGGTCTTTTTTTCGGGGGTACTCCCTTTTTTTGTTGGTTTTGAAGAGAAATCAAAAGGACACCAGCCACTTTTGTGGGGTCCCGTAAAAAAGACAAACCCATCTGAAGCCACCTCAAACTTTGCTCCCGCAACGTGTTGCAACTCCCTCGCCCCGCACTCGGAGTGCAATTTGCATCGTGGAAAAACATGACAAACCATCCGTCGGCGCCAACTCACCATGACTCACAATCAAAATCCGGTATTCAAATGGTCTACCCAGAACCATGCAAAGAATTAAGCAGGCGGATTCCCACATCTTTTTATTGGGATCGTCCCTCGGTTGCTTTCTGCTCCCCTGCTAAAAGTTTAACTTTTAGTGGTTTAATTGGAAACCCATCAGTTGGCAGAAAGTTAAAGTCCTAAACTCCAAGCAAAACGCACCAAAGGTCCCCTACTAACCTTTTACCCGAATCGGCTTTGAGCAAGCAGCTCACATGGCAACTCTCACCGGAAACGCCGAGCTAAACCTCTCTCAGCATGGCCGTGCGGGAAACCCGAAATGATTTCCCGAAAAGTTACAGTCTAAAGATCCAATCCAATAGCAGTGAAGAATAGTGCTCATGGATATCTGGGGTGTTTCACTCCAAGGGAGCCAAACTAGGCGTCTCTTTTTTTGGGGGGATTGTCGGTTTTCCTTTTGGATTCCTGTAAAACTGCCAAAAAGGGGTACCAGCAAAAACAAGACCGACCCAGCTACACATCTCGGATCAACAGGCCTTCGCAAGGAAGCTACTAGCCCTTCAAAGGTATGAAAGCCTCCTGCTTCCTGGATGCCAGCACAAAGGAACGTGTGTGTGTGTGTGTGTTTGTTTTTTGGGGAACCCCCCCCGTTTGGCGGGTGTTTCATGGGAACCGGAAAAGGCAACCCGGCGCCGATCTCCGCAATGTGAACACAGAGGCAACAAACATTGATACTGGAAGGACCCGGAAACCATTGAACCTGGATGTGTGTCGCTGTGGGAAATGACCACTTCTGTGATACAACAAAAAGGGCTTCCCAAAGACTAACCCCCCGTACAAACGGGGAAATTCCCTTGTATCACAGAAGTGGCGAAAAACCCCTTGATCCCACAACCCTGCAACAAATGGTTGGTTGTTGCAGGCGTTTCCTACCGAGGGCTTCACCCTGTTACACCACGGTCTCGAAGGTCTCGATGCTTTCAGGCGAGGCTCGATATCCTTGCCGTCTTTGTCATGCTGCACCACCAGGAGTGCGTCTTCCTCAGCATCCTGCGCATGGCGTGAACCAGCCACAGCCTCTGGAGATGTGGCAAGGCGAAAGAACACATGACTTGCTTGGTCCTCTTTCATAAGTTCCACCTTTCCACAGCGTGCTTACGCCATAAAAGGAGAGACGGAAACAAAATATGTGGGTGTTTTGTGAGGGTGCCCTTTTTGGAATGGCTTTCAAGGGAAACCAACATGAACATGTCACGATTCTTTGGATCCCCCTTTGACACATCATGTGTCACAGCCTCTGAACCCGTCCTCGGCAGCACGAGTTACGAGCTTTTCCATCTGCTCTTCATCCTGGCAAATGGACACTCCACATAGGTTTGGCTTTTGTTGAGGGCGCCCCTTTTAGTTTCAATTGGCCACCAAAAGGATTCAAACCGCCGTTCTTAGGCCCGTTTTTAAAGAGAGAAACCACTTTGGAACTCAGCCAACGAGCGCTCGGAGGCTTGGCCTTTCCGATTCATCCAGCCAGGGAGACCCGGCTAACCCCACAAATCCCATGGTGACTTGGTTGCGACAACTTGGGAGCGAAGTCTCAACAGCTCTCCACAGCTCTGAAACCGTGATTCGAAGAGCACAGCTTCAACTTGGGCCTCGTTGGGACGACTCTTCGCCGTTCGCGCCATGTTCGGTTTCGAGCCCCGACATGCTCAGTCTTTTTGGCACCAGGCATCAACGAAGCTCCATGTGAGTGGCTTGAACCGAATTCGAGTGGGAGGATCCAGCTGCTGCGGAGGTGTCATTCCTTTGGATCCCACAAGTTGGGGGAACCCTGACAAAGGCTTCCTAGCCCCCATTCAATCACTCAAAAGGGCACCAACAAAAGGATACCAGCGAGGTGGTACCAAAAGAAGAAGAAGAAGAAGAAGGAAGAAGAAGAAGAAACAGAAGCGGAAACAGAAGCAGAAGCAGAATAACAAAATAATCAAACAACAAACACTGACAAAGATAAACATTTGAGGGGAACACAAGGACACGGATCTCCCCAAGACACCGGCTTTGACAACAGCCTCCAGGATCTCCGCATAGTCGCGGCGCGCCTGAGCCTTGTCCTTGGCATAAGGTACCGTTCAAAGGAGAAGCCCAAAATGGCTGGTTGCCATCTCTACTCTTGGTATGGTAGCAAAAAAAACTGTGTTTTTTTGCAGACCCCCAGTAAACATGAACAGAGCCAAAAAACTAAAAACCTTAAGAACATGCCAAGAACAGTGAAGTTGCCCTTTGGCTTCCCAAGACCAAAATTTGTTTTTGGGGTCTCTTAAGGGGAAACACCCAGAGAAAGGCCCCATTGGATTGGCCCCAACAAGTCGAAGCTTTAGGTTTACCAAAATGGTCGAACCCCAAAAAGCTTCAAGTCCAACTCCGGGAGTGAGAAAAATGGTTTCCCTTTAAGCTAAACCCCTTGGTTTTCCCTTTGGTCTTCCCTTTGGTTGGTGCCAATCCATTAAAAGGGGAAAACCATGATTGGCCCGAAAAAGGGAAACTTGAGGTTTACCTTTGGGAAAAATGGTTGGTGTTCCCTTTGGCTTCCCAAGATAAACCCCTAAAGGAGGGGGTCTCTAAATGAAAAACACCCAAACAAGGCGGCGCTGGCGCTTAGGTGGGTGGGTCTGCTTTTCTGGGACCCACCCCTCACCCCACCACACACAACCAGTCTTTCCTGATGGTGTCCCTTTAAAACCAACCAAGGGGTACCCTCAAAAAAGCTTCAGACCCACGGGGAATCAATGAGTTAACCTTGCTAAAGTTGGCCAACCAGGGTACCAAGCCTTCATTGAAGTTAAAGTCTGCAGTGGACCCGTGACTTGCATCTGTCTTTGCGAACGATGCTTGAATCGAACTAACCATGAGGGGGGGGGCAACGAAGCGATGACGGATCCGTCTCCTTGAAAAGCACAAAGAACACCGAGTTTTCAATCGAGTAGTCTAAGGAGGTCTTACATCGTTTTCCTGAAGGTCAAAAGCAAACCCGGACACACTCACATACACACTCACACACTCACACTTAGTCACTAGTCACGTCCTCTAAGCAGGCCTATGCTTCAATTCGTATCAGCTCGCGCGTGTTGTAAGGCCAGGAGTTGTTCCCTCAGGATCAGTTGCTTCTCTCTGAGAAGCAAACAAACCTAGGTCCTCCTGTAGAGAGGTTAGAATAAGGGTATCCTTTTTTCCGCAGTCTGCTTTAGTAGGGGAACCCTCCCAACCAAAAAAGGGGAGAGAAGGGCACTACTGGGGGACCTAGAAGCAATAACACGAGGTTTTGGGCTTGGCCCGGGTGGCCGAGCTTCCAAGTCTCGGCCGCTTGCATGAACTGCTGGAGCCGGAGCCCAACATTGATGCCACAAGTCACATTACACCCTGAAGGCAATGTAGCATCATTTGAATTAACAGCCTTTTTAGGCTCTCTCTCTCTCTCTCTCTCTCTCTCTCCATTTTTTCCTGTTTTTTATTTCCTTATTTATTTGTTCGTTCTTTCTTCCTTTGTTTCTTTCTCTCTCTCTCTCTCTTTCTCCCCTTCACGTTGAGTGGGAGGTTGCCATCCCACCGTGTTTCGCTGCCGTCCCGGGCCGCCGGACCCCCTTCGCCACCATCCGCGCCGCATGGTGCTCCTGGGCGCCGAAGAAAAAATCTGCTGCGAGATTTGGCCGGGAGCGACCGACGAGTCCGGGTGGGAAGGGGATGAAGCGGAAGAGAACCCCTGCAGACCCCGCCAACGAAATCAAACCACCACACCAAACCACCGATACTAGGGGATTCCCGAACAAAGGAAACCAAATGGGATGGATGTTCCTTTTTTTTTCAAATTCCAACTCATTCCCTGAGAACCAGAAAACAACGGGTTGGGTGTTCCAAGAGTCAGCGGCTGTGGGCGCAAGAAGAGATGCAAGGCAGGTCGCGGCAAGCCGTCATTGCTGAAATTGAGTGAGTACTGAGTCTAGCTGCCCCAGATTTGAATAAGGGTACCAACTTGTTTTCCGCAGAACATATTTTAGTAGGGGGTTCCCCCTCCCAACCAAAAACGGGGAGAGAAGGATGTAAAAGGGCAGTGGGGGACCTAGGAGGAATGCGGCGAGCAACTTGCACCCCCAATACCCCGTGATGCCCCGTGCGACTCGCAGGCTAGCTGAGGTCACTGCCGTCTTTGAAGCGTCACAAAGTGGTAAGAGCTTCACCCAGACCGCGTCCCAGTGGGTTTTGTTGGGGAAAAAGGGGGGCACTCCGTTTGTGGGGTCGGTTCCAAAGGGAACCCCTCAAAAAACAAGTTGGTGTGTGTCTTTTTTGATCTCCCTTGTCCCTTTTGATTTCCATTTGAGCTTATCCAACAAGGGCTACCCTCCAAAAAGGCGCGCACACACACAAACACACCCATTAAGTGGCCCGCTGGGGTCTGTGAAGGGCTCCAGATCTCCCTCCCTGCATCCCTCCATCCGCCGTTGGCCCGAGATCGCGGCCTTGTCCACCGCATCCTATGCAAACTCGGAACTGCCGCACTTTGGTTGGTTTGAGTGCACGTCTACCCCACGGCCACTGCACTTTGTGCACCACATTGACAAGCAGGCAAGCGAGCAAACAAACTGACAGACACAGGCAGGCACAAACAAACAAGCAAGCAAACAAACAAACAAACAGACAAGCAGACAAGCAAATCAACGAGCAAACAAACAAGCAATCAAACAAACAAACAAAGAAACAGACAAGCAGACAAGCAAACCAACGAGCAAACAAACAAGCAATCAAACAAACAAGCAAACAAACGAGCAAACAAACAAGCAAACAAACGAGCAAACAAACAAGCACACACACAAACACCCACACCCTGTTTTTACCAGGATATGCCTGTGCTTCTGAGGCTGATACTAGACCAGTCAAATGGGATAAGGGCTTCCGGCGAGCCTCAAAGATGTCGGCCGCATCAGTCTCTGACTCCGCAGCATCGTTCTTCAAGAAGTTGTCCTGCGTATGCAAGTCTCAACGTGGAGTTCGGACCCCCTTTTGGCCTAGTCTTTCATTGGAAAGCGCCGGGAAACCAACCATATCCAACCATTGTGGACTGCAATTAAGAAACACCTGTTCTTACTCTTCCTATCCATCGCGGAACTGCGACTTTTTCTGAAACAAATGCCCCATCACTCCACACTTTGAATCGGAGTCCCCAGATTCGGAAGGTCATTCCAATATGCAGATTGAGTAAAACATACACACACACACACACTCTCTCTCTCTCTTTCTCTCTCGTACAGGAGGGTAAACATTGCCTTTTGCTCAAAACTCACTTCTTGCCATTGAATCACTGATCCGGATTGTGCGGAGCTGATGCATGTCAGCAAAGTATTTCGGCCTTTGAGCATGCCTCACAAGAGACCCCAACCTGAGTCACTTGCTCAAAACCCGGTATTAAAATGGCCCACCCAGAACCATTTAAAGAATTAAAGAGGCGACGGCACCCATTTATGGTTGAGACTGTCCCTGAACCTTCTACCCGGTTTTGAGCAAGTGGCACACCTGAAGAACCGTATCAACACCGACGTCCCAAAGGGATCGAATTGACTGTGTCCAGACACCCCCCAAGGGGGACACTGACAAAGATGTAACACGAAAAACCAGCCTGGAGGAGACCCCGACTTTCGACACTTCACAGTCTCTCCATCTGCGCGTCTTTCTTCTCACCGCCGCTGTAGAACCTGACAAGCTCTGCAACTGCCCATACTCATCGGCTTGAACTACAAGGTCCTCCAGTAGAGAGCTTAGAATAAGGGTACCCTTTTTTATGCAGTCTATTTTACTAGGGAACCCCTCCCAACCAAAAAAGGGTACAAGGGCACTACTGGGGGACCTAGACAATCAAGAAGATTTGACCTAGAAGCAAACGAAGCGCGTGTTCAGGCCTTCCGAACATGGGGTGCCTGGCCTTACTATATAGCGGACATCCTCTATCTCCTGCAAAACATTTCTACTCCCGCACCATGCCGATCCACAAGTGAGTTAAAGTGAGTGTCAGAATATTTCGGACATGGACATTATAAAACAATTCCAGTGCTGCAGAATTGACCCCCTTCCTGCCAGAATGCCAATCCATTTGTGACTGCCATGCCGACGCAATACTGGCTACTATGCTACAAGGCCAAAAGCGTCAAGTGCCAAAATGATGTGATCAGTTCGAAATGTGAAGACTGCATCACCTCGGGAGCCTTCAAATCTTGAAGCTGGCGAAAGAATGCATAGCGAGGTCTCATTGAAGCCTCTGTACATGTTCAAAATCTGGTCAAGTATCCCAGCTCAAAGGGCTCCCACCCACCACTTAATCAAGGGGGGGTCCCTATTTGGTCGGGAATCCATTCTTCCAGGACCTCCTTGATAGACATCGGGGGTTGACACGGCGTTCACATGCACTGAGGGCGCTGCAAATGGGATGTCGGACGTGGAAAAAGGCCTAACCTGCAAGGGAGGGAGTGGCGCGACAGGCTTTTTGTTCGGCCACCACAAGAACTGGGGGCTGGCCCGGGAAACCGACATGGGCCAAGTAGACTGCGTAGACGCGAAAGTCTTGAAACCATGGCGCATTGTCGCCAAATCTCGGAAAAGTCGAATGTGAACTCCTTGACACGAAACAGTCTGAGAGCCATGCAGATGTTGGGCAACATCTGGGTATGGGTCAAAATTAAGCCACCAGAAAAAAAAAGAACGCAGGTTTTGGTCCATGTTTCCATTTAGCAGGGTTCCATTTTGGGGTTATGCTATTTTTGACCCACGAATGCGTGAGCGAAAACATGCAAATTCTCGCTGGCAGACTTCGTGCGGCGTTCCTGCGGGGTGTAGATACCATGCAAACATACCTCCGGTCCCTCTACAAAATATGATTGACAGCACATACCCTATAATTCGCAAGAGAGAAAGCGGACGTCATCAACATCTACTTTTGAATAGGTCTTGCGTTGCTTACCATTGTCAAGCACGATGGCTAGTCTGCAGTTGCACACAACCGAAAACAGTGATTCGTGGTGCATGGCTAGAACCAACATGCAAGGAAGTGAGCCAGCACTTAGCTTGCATAGCTCACGAAAAGCAACGTTTGTTTGTCGTGGAGCCAAGCGGGCCAGAAACCAGACAGATGTGAATCGTCTTGCTCTCGTCTCTTGAGACGCCTTTCCGCACATTTGCCTCGGGACCATAATCTTACTTCAT